>JAUMHG010000019.1:1526068-1538048 GCA_032359395.1 Enteromius anoplus
TTGCTTAGGTCAGTCCATGAATAGTCCCTAGAACTGTTTCAGTTCTTTCTGGACCATGTCGAGCTCCTCTTTGCAGCCTTGCTGAGACTGGGTTGTGTACCTCAGCTCCAGCTGCATGCAGATGGCCTTCTGAGGCCTTTGCTGTAGTGTCTCTCTCGCTATATTCCAGATACACTGATTTTTTGACTCGTGTGGAAAAAGGTCATCTTCAGGTCCTACCTGGGGCTTTTCAAGCTGCTCTCTGTGTCCAGCAGTTGTTAGAGCCCTTCTAAGGACCAGTGATTTCCTTTTGTTGTGCCATTCTGTAAGTTTCTTTGCATCCGTTCGTTGCTTTCTCTCGCTGAGCAGGTGTCAGTTCCTTGGGGAACTTTGTGACCTGTAAGTTTAGTTATTTTACATCCTGTCTGAGGCCCTTGAGGGTGTGGGCTAGGAGAAGAAACTGGGCTGGGCTGGGCTGGATGTCCGAGGCACTTTGGCACAATTGGTGGGGACACCAGAGAGAGAGAGGGAGGCAGACGGCAAATGCAAGTACGGTACATACAGAGGTGTTAAACTATCTGCAAAGGGGACGGCTCTGTAGGCCGTGTAGGTTACCATTATTTACCATTAACCTACCTGTGTAACGTCACAGGACGACTCTCTTTCCACCTCCCTTTAGAGTGAAACATAACATTAGAATAACGAGTAAATCAATTAAGAAAAATGTATATGAACGTTTTAATCTCTACTTACCAATTTAACTTTTGTCTTTCTTCAGTCAGAGGGTTTCTGCTAGTGCCTTTGTCCTGCTGCTGCTTCATCAAAATTCAGCATGACAAAAAAAATAACTTCCAGCCTTATGTCACATAACTTATCGACCAATCAGCGCAGTTGTCCAAGCAGAATTTCAAGCCCGACCAATCGTTTTAAACAGGGTCATGGTGAAACATTGAAATTAATTAAAATGTTTAGTTCAGAGAACTTAAAATATGAATTAAAAAGTTTTTGCTTCCAAATGAGTAAGTAAAACACAACTGTTTAAGTTTTGATACCAAAACTTAGTACTTTCAGTAATGTCAAGTTGTATTAACTTAATTTCTTATATAACGACAACATTGGGGTTTACAGTGAAATAGAGAAATAATGAATGCAATTTTAGATTGATCAGTGGGATATAAATGCGGCTGCAGTTCGAAGATTAGCGAACACTGAAGCAGAAATCCATTGCACTCCTCCGCCAGACCAGAGTAAGGCATCGGCTGAGCCATGGGACTGGAAACGATGGTAGAAGAAGTGCTGGTATTGCCGGGAGAGGTGACATGTATGGCAGTGGTGGTTGTGGTGCTGGTGGTTGATGCTTGATTACAGGGGTTGATTGGGTGCAGGTGTGACTGATTAGTACTCTGGTGAAGGTGTGCAATGACTGGGTGGTGTGAGAGCCTGGCAGGTTCGTAACACCAATTTTCAAGCATTTTCTTTCAAATAATTTTGGTGATGGGTAGAGTTTTAACAGCAAAACAAGGTTTGTGTTGTGTATTCTGCCAAATACCCATACATAGACTAGAAAATAAGTGTTCATGTTCTTGTGAATGTGGACACAGGACACAGTTGCTTAAGTTATCTCTGAATAACAAAAGGCAAAGAGCTGGAATCCATGACCAGTAGCTCATGAGTCAGTATCCAAAGCACCAAATATAATCAGAATGTACCTGTGCATATAGCAACCTGACAATGGCAGTGACAATGGCTCTTCACAATAGAGAAGAGAATAAGAGTAATAAGAGAAGGGTTCAATCATTCATATGCTATAAAATGGATAAAAATGTGTTTTAACGATGAAAAAGAACTTAATAATATTTCCTATCAAAGCAAGGTTGTTTTTTAATGACGTGTTTTGCATAAGATTTTAAAGTTGTGTCCCTACTCAACACCGTCAGACATTTATAAAAATGTTATAAAATCAGCTGTCACTCTAAAGGACCCCTTTCGCACAGTTAACATCTGCAGAGTACATCAGTGTCAGTCAGACCCTGCTAAGTTTTATAGTTTTAGAATATTTAAAATCCTAATGTCAATATATCATGTGCCACAACCATGATACGTTAACACCATCTTCCAATTTCTGAGGACATTATTTGAAATATTTAGATAATGTTATTCTCCTGAAGCAGGTTCATTTAGCATCTAGAATCAACACAAAAAACAAAATGGCTACTACATTACGTCTATTTGTTTTGTGAAAGAAATGGCAAATTTGTCAACACCGTCAGATATCAACACCATCAGATTTTGTGTGACTGTTGAACAGGACCTTTATATACAATAACATACTTACTATTTGTTGTGTTTGTTTTAAGACAGTAATTGATTGATTGAATGTATTTGATAGTTACAAATGGCTACAAATTCAGGTTTTCATCACCACCGTCAGATGTGTCAACTCTAATGTGTCAGATTAATATTTCATTATGATATTTTATATTTGTTGTGGAATTGTTGGTCTCATGTGGAAGCTGTAATCTGTCTGCTACTTACTAATACGATTATATAAATTCTCATACAAACAAACCAACTGATTATATATGTTGTTTTGTTTTGTTTTTTGTTTCTTTTGTTTTGTTTTTTAATAAAACACAAGCAAATTTAAGAAGTATTAAACTGGTTAAATAATATAAAATATAAAAAATTTATGAGATATTTGGTTATGCAAATATGACTGCAGGGACAAAATCGATTATTTAAATTTCAATATTGTTTTACAGTTAACTACTTTTGATTGTTTGAGAAAATATATCCATTGTATTACTTAGACTCTGCTCCACCCCACATAACATTCATCATGTCCTGCTCTATAAGGTCATTGGCTACATTTATAATCAATCATCCATATTAATTATGTCTATAAAAATGAAAATAATGTATTTGGTCAACTGCATTTGAAATCTGCGATTGAGCGCAATCCTTGGGATGCTTTTCTTTCTTTACACACTCCTGCTTTTAATTCAACTTCATGCAAAAGCAGAAAAGCTGTTTTGTCAAATGATGGGAAACCCTAATTACCCACTAATATCCAAAGATGGAGATCTAACAATTGGAGCACTTTTTCCAATCCGGAGCATAGAGACATTTCCTTCATTTGAATTTACACAAAAACCTCAGCTGCTGTCATGCTCCAGGTTTAGTACATTTTACCACTACGTAAAAAATTAAAAAAATAAGATAATGCATTTACTGTTATATCTGTAATGTTGTGATGTTTCACAAATGAACCAGATGTAAATTTTACCTGCTGACCCTAGTTCCTAAATGTTTTCACAGTGTAAATCTAAGAGATTTTCGGATGGCACAGTCCATGACCTTTGCCATTGAGGAGATTAACAAAAGTGAACATTTACTCCCAAATGTTTCTATTGGTTACCGAATTTATGATACCTGTGGTTCTAGACTGTCTTCTATGAGTGCAACCATGGCATTGATGAATGGAAAAGAACTGCCAGCAAAGGACACATGCAATGGACACTCTCCTATACATGCTATCATAGGAGAAACAGAATCATCAGCCACAGTGATTCTGTCCAGAACTACAGGACCTTTTAAAATTCCTGTGGTGAGGTTGTGACTATACAATAAGTTTAATAACAATATCCATAATGATGATGGTCTCACTGTTTCCTGTTCTTTCTTTTTTAGATAAGTCACTCAGCCACATGTGAATGTCTCAGTAACAGAAAAAATTACCCCTCTTTCTTTAGAACTATTGCTAGTGATTACCACCAAAGCAGAGCACTTGCATACATAGTCAAACACTTTGGCTGGTCTTGGGTGGGAGCTGTGAACAGTGATAATGACTACGGAAACAATGGAATAACCATATTCCTGAATACAGCCCAGGAGGAGGGAATTTGTGTGGAGTACTCTGAGAAATTTTACCGCACAGAGCCTGAAAAACTTCTAAAAGTAATTAACACTATTAAAAAAAGCACAGCAAGAGTGATTGTTGCATTTCTTACCAGTTTTGAAATGGAAAATTTGCTTGATCAACTAAGCATTGAGAATATTACAGGCCTCCAAGTAATTGGTGTTGAGGCATGGATAACAGCTAAGAGTTTGATCACTCCAAACAGTTTTAATTTTCTTGGAGGGTCGCTAGGGTTTGCAGTAAGAAAAATTGATATTGAAGGTTTTTCAGACTATGTTATAAAATCTTTCTGGGAAACAGCTTTTCCATGCTCACGGACTGAAATAAATTCTTCTCAATATGTGTCAAGTTGCAATACATATCAGGATTTGCTTGTGCTGAAAAACTACAATGGAGATGTGCCTGAACAGAGATATTCAAGCAATGTATACAAAGCAGTTTATGCTGTGGCTCATTCAGTACACAATCTACTCAAGTGTAAAGAAAAGGAAGGTTGCGAGAAGGACCTGAAAATACAACCTCAGCAGGTAATAAAATTAAAAAGTGATTAATAGAGTGAGACGAAGAGTAAATTGGATTTATGTTTGAAAGGTTTTAAAGTGCATGCGTCTCATATAGGTTGTTGAAGCTCTGAAAAAAGTAAATTTAACTGTAAAAATGGGAGATCGTGTGTGGTTTGATAGCACTGGTGCCACAGTAGCTCAATATGAAATTGTGAACTGGCAGAAGGACCTTGATGGTTCAATCCAATTTACACCAGTGGGATACTATGATGCCTCACTGCCCCCTGACCAGCGCTTTGTACTTAACACTGCAGACATAATCTGGACTGGAGGACAGCTGGAGGTAAATGGCAATAACATGTTTATTTAAAACAAAACGTCAGAATACTTCCACAAACCTAATAATAAAAAAATAATAAAAAATAAACAAACAAACAGTGCCATTTATTACAATTCAGAATTGACCAAATCTGGATCCCTTGCACAAAATAATTAATTTACTTTTTAGTGTTATACAATTTCAAGAGGTTTAAAAAAAATCTTAATATCACATCTCTAGGAATTATGTCATTTATACGATGTCTCTAAGAATTCCAATATGTTCCAACTTAACTTATTGGAAAACAAACATTACTGTACATTTAAATGACAATATATGTATAAAGCAAATATAACACCAGAAAGCATTACTGAACAGGTTCTGTATATATATTAAGTTTTAATATATGAAATATATTTTATTATTATTATTATTATTATTATTATTATTATATTATTAATATATTTGCATATTTGTTATAAACTTGCATCTTGATCTATCCACTGATTGTACCTATGTCAAAATTATATATATATATATATATATATAGATAGATAGATAGATATAGGTAACATTTTTGGTAATAGCACTGTTGAAAATAGCATATTTTCTTAGTGATAGATGCTATTTACATTAAGTGCAAATAGTTATACATCCTATTTACACAATGTACAAATAGCAGCATTTGCTTGGCAATCAGTGTACATATGGGAGATGGGCCACAACCTAACAATTTTTAACTTGGTCAGTTTGTGTAAATTCACATGTGACTCTCTCTCTCTCTCTCTGTGTATATATATCTTTCTCCACATTAATTTTTACATGTTTAGTAAAAAAAAAAAAAGTTGTTTTGCAGTGTATACCTTTTTACTTTTTCTTTTCAAAAGAATGAATGTGAAATGTCCCAAAATACATACATTATGAGAGTGAGCTAAGTAATTATCCACACTACCGTCCCATCAGTCCTGAAACAAGGTTCTGCATGCTGCTGAAGTCATTGAAATACACTGAAATACACATTGCGTTTGCATACCATTTTAAATATCAGTAACAAACCTTTTTCATTTCATGCAGCTCACATTGTTATGATAATGTTCATATATTGAAATACTTGGATAAGGTAACATTAGAACAGTCTTCTGTTTGTGCCGCCACTGCCACAGCAATGGTCGCTATATGCACAGCTCTCTGAGTGTGAGAGGCTGTGGTCCCCCTTTACTTTTCTGTTACTTTTACACCAGACTGCTTTGTGCATAAGGGTCAGTACCCCTACTTATTCTTGCAATGGGGGCCACTCAAACCTTCAGGGTAAAGTGGGTCAACCTATGAGCTATGAGTTGCGCCCCCTCAGATGAGATGCCCGGGAATTTTGACAGCTCTCAGTGAGAAGAGTCTGTCCCGGGCCCACACAAGGATCTGGTGCACCAACACATGGCGATCTCTGAGGTTTATGAGGAAGTGTTTTAGTGCTCGAATCACGGCCAGCATCTCCAGGCAGTTGATGTGCCACGTGAGATGACTACCAGTCCACAGACCACGGGCCAAGCGATCTCTCAACGCATCTGTTGCTAGCGGCAGAAAAGAGCTCTGAACACCAGGCCCTGAGACAGGAACCAAGGTGTCCTCCACATGTCTTAGGCACGAATGCATTTGGACATGACCTTCATCATGTGAAGGGGGTTTCCCCTAAGGGAAAATCCTTTGGTCCTGAGCCATCACTGTAGGGGGTCTCAGGTACAGCAGGCCAAGATGTATCACGTTGGACTCAGCTGGTCAGTCTCTGAAACTGCCTGACAGTGAATGACCGGCCCTCTCTCACTCTCGCAACTGTGGTGAGGATCAACTCTTCGGACTTGACTTGAGACACAACCTGCTTGAGGGTGAGCAACCTGAACTTCAGTGGCTTCACTGAGTGGTTCAGCCACCTGAGATCTAAAATGGGCCCCAGCTCTCCATCCTTCTTTGGCACTATAAAGTACCAGTAGCAGTACCCGGATTCTATTACATGATGAGGGACCACCTTGATGACCTCCTTCCACAAGTGTGGGCAGAATGCCTGAAAGTGAAGTGACTTGTGGCCAGGTATGCATACCCATACTTTGCTCTGAATTTAACCCCTCCAACCATGAACACACAACTGGAGCAGTGGGCAGCCATTGATGCGGCACCTGGGGAGCAGTTGGGGGATCGGTGCCTTGCTCAAGGGTCACCTCAGTCGTGGTATTGAAGGTGAAGAGGGTGCTGGTTATTCACCCCCACCACCTACAATTCCCACCAGACCTAGGACTCGAACCCACAAGCTTTGGGTTACAAGTCCAACTACCTATCCATTAGGCCACATCTGCCCCTGCAAATGACTGCCCTTGCGAATCGAGGTGGCGACAAAATGAACTAGCACTCCTAGAGAGCCCTGTGGGGGTTGTGAGCGTTTCAGCCCCGCTACATCTCCAGGCAGGAAAAACAGAGATGCAGTTCTTGTCGCAGCGTTATGGAGAGTGACGGGGAGGAACCGCTGAAACACCACCGCTTGTTTGCACCTCCTGTTGAGTCTACAGAGTACCCCTTGCCCACCAGCACTGAAGTTGTGTGCAGGAGCTGCATCTGTATTTTCTACTGCCACAGCAATGGTCGCTCTATGCCCAGCTCTCTGAGTGTGAGAGGCTGTGGTCCCCCTTTACTTTTCTGTTACTTTTACACCAGACTCCCCTTTACTTTTCTGTTACTTTTACACCAGACTGCTTTGTGCATAAGGGTCAGTATATAAAGCAGATTTTTTTTTAACACAAAAGATGCTTCTGAAGGATGGATTAGTGCTAGCTGTTTGTGATCCAGCTACACTACCAGAAGAAATAATGAGCTTTTTGGCACTATGTAAGGCTAATGCAGCTAAGTTACCATTGTCTATCTGTTTTCACTGATGCTGCCTTCACGTGCTACCAGAATGATCATAAACAGGAATGTGGAAGTTAAAAATTGCATATAAAAGCAATGTGAAGTTGATCGCTGGAATTAGTCAAGCTCATAATCACATGTGGGGATTAAAAAGTTTGCAATAGCAATGGCACAATGAGTTATTTTTATCCTGCCATGCTCCCATCTGTGTAATTTATAAAATGCATTTTTATGCACAGTACAGTCCGACGGCTGACTTTTAAACCGAGTATGTTTTCTGTAAAGAGAACAGACTTGTACTACAGTCTAGCATGGAGCATGAGCTGTTGAAGCTCTGCCCTACCCTCCCTGAGCGTGGTAGAGTGGTAGAGACGAAAACTGCACTTTCGGCTCATACCCTAAAAGTTACAATTTTAACAGGTTCTAAAAAAATATATGTAAGGTATTTTGAGTTAAAACTTCACATACACACTCTGGGGTCATCAGAGACTTATTTTACATCTTGTGAAAAGGGGCATAATAGGTCCCCTTAAAAAATATTTTGGATGAAGACCAGGAGGCTTGTGACTGTCCCATTGACTGTCTGGGAGTTCTGTGTTAGATGCAATGGAAAGATATGCGTTTTTACAAATCAAACCATAAATAAATGTACAATACGTATATCGAATGCACACAAGACAGGACAGAGTTCTGTCCTGATTATTGCACGGTATTATGGTACAACAACAGTATTTTGTCTACTATATCCTATCCTGTTGTCTGATAAGTGTCTTTTGTAGCCTCTGCCACCAAAGTGTGCTATTTACACAAATAGGCACTCTATTGTAGCAAATTAGCTCAAAAAGGCATCATTTAAGATTTTATAGGGAATTTGAACAGAATCATTGTTTTATGGCTGATCACTGAGTTGGTCAGTGATTCACTGAATGTGCCGTATAACTTTGCACTGGAAATTAAAATATAGTGAAAACACTATTAATTAGCACAGTTGCAATATAAGCACAGCACTGGTTTCTCTTTCTCTATCGGAAAGATCCTGTCAGATCTTTGTTATATTCTACATGAGGAATGCCAACAAATGGAAGATTTAGAGTATGTGAGAGCAAAAAATTTGCGGCAATACTTGGTTTAATACTTGGTTACTTTGTAACTACATGTCAGCTAATTCTAGTGAATTTTCAACTACATGTCTACTAACACTCAAATTAGGGTACTGTTAGGGTAGATTTAGGGTCAGTAGATAATCAGTATGTTGTACACCCAACAAAATAAAGTGTTAGAAGATATTAAGCAGACAGTCTACTGATACTCTAATGACTGCTAGTTGACAAGTAGTTACAAAGTTGCTTACTCTTAGTAGAATGTCTAAACTGGACTATCAAAATAAAGTATACTTTGTTATTTTACCCATGTAATGATCATGATGTGCGGTGTCCTTGACTATTAATCTTGGTTACTTGCCCCAAATTTGACAATCTCCTTCCTGAGTAGGGCTTATCAATTGTGTGTTAATGTCGCAAGCTGTCTGCTTGGATCTGCTTGGTTAAGCTGGCTGGTGCTAGGGTCCAATTTTAGAACATCTTTTATTATAACATTTCTATTTAGAAGCCAAGGTCTGTGTGCAGTGAAAGCTGTCCTCCAGGCACCAGGAAGGCTGCACAGAAAGGAAGGCCAGTCTGCTGTTATGATTGTATTCCATGTGCAGAAGGAGAAATCAGTAATGAGACAGGTAATCTTTATCTCATTTTGCATATCCGTGTATGTGTGTGTGTTTACTTTCTACAATTACACTTTCTGCAAACAATGTATTTGCAAAAGCATTCATAAATAAATAAAATAACTTTTAATTTAATTTATAACTACATTGATTAACTTGCGTTTCAGATTCAAATAACTGCAAGCAGTGTCCAGGAGAATATTGGTCTAATGCTGTGAAAAATAATTGTGTGTTAAAGGTTGTAGAGTTTCTTTCATTCACAGAAGTTATGGGTGTAGTTTTAGTGTTTTTCTCACTCTTTGGGGTAGGATTAACTGTGCATGTGGCTATACTGTTTTACAAAAAGAAGGACACCCCTATAGTAAAAGCCAACAACTCAGAGCTGAGCTTCCTGCTGCTCTTCTCATTGACTCTGTGTTTTCTCTGCTCACTTACTTTCATTGGTCGTCCCACTGAGTGGTCCTGTATGTTGCGTCACACAGCGTTTGGAATCACTTTTGTTCTCTGTATCTCCTGTGTTCTAGGGAAAACAATAGTTGTGTTAATGGCCTTCAAGGCCACATTTCCAGGAAGTAATGTCATGAAATGGTTTGGACCTGCACAACAACGACTCAGTGTTCTTGCCTTTACACTTATTCAAGTTATTATCTGTGTACTTTGGCTAACAATATCTCCTCCATTTCCCCACAAAAATATGAACTATTACAAAGAAAAGATCATTCTTGAGTGCAGTCTAGGTTCTACTATGGGTTTCTCTGCTGTGCTGGGTTATATTGGCCTACTGGCTTTCTTGTGCTTCATTCTAGCTTTTCTGGCTCGCAAACTGCCTGATAACTTCAACGAAGCCAAATTCATCACATTCAGTATGCTCATATTCTGTGCTGTATGGATCACATTTATACCATCTTATGTCAGTTCTCCTGGAAAATTTACTGTAGCTGTGGAGATTTTTGCTATTTTAGCCTCAAGCTTTGGCTTACTATTCTGCATATTTGCACCTAAATGTTACATCATTCTACTTAAGCCTGAACAAAATACAAAACAACATATGATGGGAAAGGTTCAACCCAAATCCTAACATATTATTAACATAAATGTAATGTCATTTCATTATTCAACAAGCTGATTTAATTGCAGGTAATGTCATTCTTTATTTGTACATCATTTGTCCAGATTGACCCTGACAAACTCTATAAACAAACACTATGATGCTTTTTTTTTTTTTTTGCTTCAATAAAACAAATGAGGAACATAATATGACAGAGATAGCAGCCAATTATGTTTTATCAATATTGTATAAACACTTAAAAGATGGTGATGCTAAGCCTTTTTATTAAAATCACTTTTTAATTAGATGTTAAAAAAGCTGTATTCATTATATCAAGTTTAAGGGGAAAACAATTCCTATAAACAAGCAAAAAAATAACTTTAGTAGTTTGAGAAGGTGCAAAGGTGCAATGTAGATCTTTTGCAGGAAGTTTGTTGTCAATCAAAAAGGTTCTCTTCATGATTTTGAAAAGAAGTGTGGAAATATTAAATGCTATTATCAACAAACGGCATTAGTGAGTTCATTCAGTGGTGCCCCCTTGTTTGCAGCATAATTTCTCTGGGCACTTCAGCACTGAAAGAGATGTTTCCCTAAAAGAGCAAATTAGGAATGGTGATTTTTAAATATGCTGCTCTGTATGTGTTCTCTTGGTTGCGGCTGTTTCCTGTCCTCTGATGGCCATAATTGCTATGCACAATGAAGATGCATATATTGATAGTTCATGCCTGAACTGTTAGCACGTTACCATGACATTGCTGCGATTTTGGAAATATATAAAAAAAAAGAAATTGTTTGTAACCACATAAATAAAAGATTGACTTATTGTTTAAAGATAACCTTAGGTTAAAACTTTTTTTTGCATTAGTGAACCTTAGTGAACCTAGTGAACATTGATTAAAATATTTTAATTGTAGTTAAAAGTTTTACCTGTAATGGAAATCTAACTAAAATAAACAGTTATACATTTGTCTGACAAAATATAAACATAGTAAACCATAAATAAGCTAACATGTCATTTAAGAAAATAAATCACTCACACTTACTATTTCTTATGATGTGTTACTTTTTCAATGATTTTGTTGATTTTGTGAGCATTACCATTCACAAAGGGTGATCGAATAAACACAATTTAAATGTACACATTGTTATTTTTATCATTAGTATTGTTGTCATTGTACAATTCCAGTCTGCTCTCATGTTTAAACGTAGGTATTAATGCATAATATTTACAAGCATAAAACATACATTTTTTGTACGTTTTTACTGATGCTAAAACTTACAATTTATATGTATTTTAGCATTTAAAATTTACATGCGTATATCTTATATATACACTCAACAAAAATATAAATGCAACACCTTTGTTTCTGCTCCGATTTTTCATGAAATGGATCTAAAATTCATTCCAGATACACAATATTACCATTTCTCTCAAACATTGTCATTGTTCACAAATCAGTCTAAATGTGTGATAGTGAGCAATTCTGCTTTGCTGAGATAATCCATCCCACCTCACAGGTGTGCCGCATCAAGATGCTGATCTGACATCATGAGTAGTGCACAGGTGTACCTTATACTGCCCACAATAAAAGGCCACCCTGGA
>JAUMHG010000019.1:1570320-1588975 GCA_032359395.1 Enteromius anoplus
ACAGGAACTGACAAGGGAAAACGAAACTAAGACAGGAAGACATGAAAACTAAACTAAGAACAGACATAAATGTTACACATAGCAGTAGACAATCTTGGACTGATTGTGGCCTCAAGCTGGCGCTGTGTGTTTTATAGACAGGCCTACAGTTACTCAAACCCAAACCAAAGTCTGCAACATTTTTTTGTTGCTTGAAAAAAATACTAAATTTAATAAATATGAAAAAAAAAAAAAATCTTATTTCAGCTGGTTTCCAATATTTCTCATTTTTATTCAGTTTAACTTTAAACTTAATATGATAGCAATTTACTGACCAAATCCATGGGTGTTAAAGTGCCCCTATTATGGATTTGTTTCATTTTTTTACACAGCTCTATGTGAATGAAAAAATATATATATTGTTGAACAAATTGTTTGGGAGTCGATCAAATAAGGTAAAAAAATAAATGCATATTATAAGAAAATGGAAGTGTTTTTGACCTTGCATATATTATGCCAACATGCCTGGGATTCCTATTTTAAAATATGGACCTGTCATAACCCATAATAGGGTTTTTTTTGTTTTTTTCTGTAGCAAGACAGACCTTTAGATTTACATCCTCTAGAGGACAGCAGATGTTTGGTTTTGGTTCTACTGTGTGTTTGTTGTCAGTAATAATGATGATGATGATAATTCAAACTAATATGAAACACATCAATACTATTTTATAATATGTCTATGATAATATAACTAGAAGGCCTAATGCAAGCTACAGCCGAAGTTCTACCCTTTTGTTTATTTATTTATTTTTTAAATATTTTTTTTATTTACGTTTCTCTGACGATCACACATAAAGTTATGTATAACTGGAATTTCTTATCACATGACAATTTATTTAAAGACACAATGCCCACTGACCCGCTCGTCCAGTTTTTCCTTTCCCCCCAATCTTACCATCTCACCAGCACTTTCATCTGTCACATTAAAAATGAAAGAGAGAAACTACGACGCAAATCTTTCTGGACTGAGCCCACGTTTAACAAGAGAAAGCACAATACAGGTAATACAGATATTTTTATATATTATTTACTACTTTTAGGAGAGAGCAAATGCTTTTCTGTTCTACATCTTGAAACAGCCAGAGTATAACAGAGCATTACCGGAGGACGCCACACGGTGGCAACCCCTTTTTGTTGTGTCACTATGTATCACCTTTAACACTGAGTTGACTTTTTACTCCAGTAATGTGGATGCTGGTGAAAGCTACAGGTCACGAACATTCTGTCCGTTTATTATTTTGCCAAAGGTAATATTTTATATACGTTGAGACCTGGATTGTATGGTCTGCCCTCTGAGAAATAAATGTGCAGTGTGAAAATCCCTTCACTTCGTTTCCTGCCTAGCTACTTTCTCATTGACTGAGCTATGCCGTTAGGACCGTGGCTTAGCTTCTCCCCATCTCCACGTCACAACTGGCGCCCGAACATCAGTTCGCTGGACCTCGCCTGAGTACGCAAAGGACCGGACCGGACTGCTTTGCGTTTTTCTTCACCGACGAAATCCGTTCGTGATTACGGGATCTTGCCTCTATCAGCGGCCGGGAGGTGTGTGAACTTTGCGTCGCCATTATTGACTGTCAAGTGGATTGGATCTGTGTCTGCTGACGGCTTGCCGAAAACGCTTGTGAGCTGACTTTTCTCTTTTGAAGTTGAACGCTGTGAGTATTTCGGAGAACTATGTGAAAAAAAAAAAAAAAAAAGAAGGTGGATTGAAAAACAAATTTTTTTGTGAAAAAGAAAAAAAAAAAAAAAAAGGGAAAACATTTTTTTTTGTGTGTGAAAAATACATTTTTTTACATGTAGCTGAAGTTTGCCATACTATTTGAGACTTGAGGCATTTGCTATACGTGTATTTCATATGCTGTGTTATGTGTAGCTTTTGTTATTTAACCTTTGGTTGAGCAGTATATTACTTTAGCTTCTTTAACATTGTTAAAGCTGATTATACAGTGGGTTTTAACTTACAAGTCTATATAATGGCAACTCGTTCAAAAATTCAACCTGTTGATTCTGACTGTGATTCAGACATAGACCTTATAGGTTTGACTGAGTTCACTGTTCCCCGTCATGCTACTGTGGGCCTTGAAGACCAAGTTCAGGATTTGCAGTCGGAGGTTGAAAGGCTACGTGAATGTCTGAACGACTCGCTGGAACTGCAGCGTGGTTTACTTAAGCGGTGGGATGAAATCCACTCTGGTAGTCGCAGCACTCAGCAACCAATCCCAAACCCCATGGCCACTTCGACCCCATTCACACCGGCTGTGACCAAATCTGGCCCCACACCAGATTCTGGTGCTCAAGGTAATCACTCTGACTCTTTTCTGCAGACACCTTCACTCGAGCTGAGCAACACATCTAGAGTGATCGCTGCTGCGTTACATCATGCAAAACTCGAGCCCCTTGTGTTTGCTGGTGATGGAAGAATGACCCCTGACGACTGGTTGCAGGCTGTCAACTCTTACAAAGCTGCACTAAACTTGACGGACAAGCAGATGTTACAAGAGCTGCCACGTTTCCTTGCTAAGGAGCCAGGTAAATGGTTTAAAGCACTCAGTTCACATGTCACCACATGGGCTCAATTCTCTCAGTTGTTTAAAACTGTTTTTCTGCCATCTGACCTTCAAGAACGTGTCTTGAGAGGCATTCTCGATCGTGTCCAAACACCACAAGAGCCCCTCCCAACATTTGTAGCTCATATGCTGGGGGAGTTTAATAAACTGAGGAGCCCACCACCTGCACAAGAGCAGATTGAATTGATATGTAAACATTCCTTGGAAAAATATAGAGTTGCATTGTATGGAGCTCCTATACCCTCAGTGATGGACCTTTTGCTGCGTGCACATGAACTCCATGCGGTCCTGGGGCCAAGTGGACACCAGTCTCCCCCCCCACATGTGAGGAGGAACCAGAATACTGAGCCCCATTGCTATAAATGCTCTCGCCCTGGGTTTACGTCTCGCACCTGCCCATCCTGCAACACTGCATCGCAGGTGCCACCATTTCCTAAGTCTCAGTCTGTATCAAATTACTCATCACCAACACCTGTGTCTACAGATGTAAATGTGCCGCGCGCTGAGGCTGACAGCTTGTCTTTTGACACACCACCTCCACCCAGGCAGTCGGGAAACTTTGGAGGAGGGAGGACATTTCGCAGAGGCAATCCTCCCTCCAGACGCTGATTGAGCCTCATTCAATCCCACAAGAACAGCACGTCCTATGTCACGTGGAAGACACTGACTCCAAGGCTCCCTGGAATACACCACTGAGAACTAAAGTGAAGTTTAATGCTGTGCCTGTCGAAGCAACCTTAGACACTGGCGCTTCACTCTCTGTGGTGCGCGCAGATCTTATCTGTGTTAATAACTCTTATCCCAGGAAAACGCACCAATGGACAGGTCCGACGGTGTGCCTTGCTAATAATGATTCATGTACCCCTGACGGTGTGACTTGGCTTTTTATTGGCTTCATGGGAAAACGCTTCTACCAACGTTTTGCTATAATCCCTAACCTGTCATCACCTTTCATCTTAGGCATGGATTTCATGATGAGAGCCTCCTTAACCATCCACGTCCCATCCAGAACCGTATTAATGGATGACATCCCTTGCCCTGGGATAGACGAAGATGAGGACTGGGCTGATGAATCATTTATTGTAGGAGGAGCCACCATGTCGCTGGATGCCTTGCAAACCAGTATAGTGTCAAAAGTCGCTGAAGCAAGCCTTGAGGAGGGACAAAAAGCAACGATGCTCTATCTCCTCACCCAGTTCGACGACATGTTTGATGGTCATCTGGGACGCACTTCAATGGCGGAACACCAAATTGACACTGGGGATGCGAAGCCCATAAATCTCCCTCCTTATCGCACCTCTCCAACAAAGAAAAGGATCATTGAGGAACAGGTTGAACAGATGTTACAGGAAGGCATCATTGAGGCTTCAACTGGCCCGTGGGCAGCTCCTGTCGTTATTGTTAACAGGCCTGGCTCTGACCCAAGATTCTGCGTGGACTATAGAGGAGTTAACCAAGTTACACAAAAGGACTCATACCTCTTGCCACGTATTGACGAATCGCTTGACTTTCTGGCGAGGGGGCAATTCATCACGACACTGGACTTAGCACGAGGATACTGGCAGGTGGCAGTTGCTAAAGATGCACGACCTAAGACAGCTTTTATCTCACACCGTGGTCTTTTTCAGTTTCGAGTACTCCCTTTTGGTCTCTGCAACGCCCCAGCCACGTTTCAGAGATTAATGAACACTGTCCTAGCTGGTCTCATTTATAAAACGTGTGCTGTGTATCTAGACGATATCGTTGTTGCTTCCCCCACCTTCGAACAGCACCTAAAGGACCTGGAAGAGGTACTTGAAAGACTACAAACTGCTGGTCTCTCATTGAAGTTGAAAAAATGTCAATTCTGTCTGAGTGAACTTACATTCCTCGGCTATCGCATCACACCATCTGGAATCAAACCTGATGAGGACAAAATAACAGCTGTGACAAAGTTCAATGCCCCATCCACCGTGAAACATGCCAGACAGTTCCTCGGACTGACCGGATACTACCGGAGGTTTGTCCCGAACTACGCTCGTCATGCGGAGCCTCTACATGCACTCACGAGGAAGGATGTTGGTTTCCGCTGGGATGACAAATGTCAGGAATCTATGGAAACTTTAAAAAAGTTCGTCACTTCTGCACCCGTGCTAAGATTCCCCGACTTCACGAAACCTTTTTTCATTCACACGGATGCTTGTGACCTTGGGCTCGGAGCTGCACTGATGCAGAAAGACTCAGATGGTCGAGAGGTTGCTGTGTCTTATGCGAGTCGCTCTCTTCATAAAGCAGAAAAGCCATACTCAACCCCAGAAAAAGAGTGTTTGGCTGTGATTTGGGCTCTTGAACATTTCAGACCTTATGTGGAAGGTCTCCATGTAACCATATTCACTGACCACAACAGCCTCAGGTGGCTCATGTCCCGCCCAAGCCCCTCTGGCAGGCTAGCTCGCTGGTCACTGCGACTTCAAGACTTTGATTTCTCAATAGTGCACAAGCCTGGCGCTCGCAACACTGTGCCAGATGCGCTATCACGTAACCCTCTGCCAATGACTAATGACGCTCCAATGGACCTATTGCCCGACTATGCTGTTATCGGTAGTTTGGACCTCCGTACATTACCCCCTGTACTATTGACTGATCACTCACATTTACAACAGCTACAAAATGATGACCCGGGCATTGGGCAGCTTCTCAGAAATCTGGAAGTGAATCCACACACTAACTCGGACGCAAACAGCTCCCCACAGTTTGTCGTTCATGATGATCTGCTTTTCTACTGTGACCCGAAAGCCAGATGTGGTTTGCATCCTTTGAAGGAACTGAAGCTTTATGCTCCCACATCAATCCGTGGCGCCTTGCTGTCCTATTATCATGACCACCCCACTGCAGGTCATTTAGGTTTTTCAAAGACGTTAGCAAGGCTGAGGTTAAGATTTTTTTGGCCCAAGTTAGCAGCAGATGTCAAGCGTTATGTCATGTCCTGTTCAGTGTGTCAATTCACCAAGCCCAGTCAACGGAGACCAGCTGGCCTCATGGTTCCCATTTCTCCCCAAAAGCCGTGGGAGTACACAGGAGTAGATTTCGTCGGACCATTGCCCCGGACGGCATCAGGTAACTCATACTTGCTGGTTTTCGTCGACTATTTCTCTAAGTGGATCGAAGTGTGTGCAGTTAGAGAAGCAACAGCGCAGGTGGCAGCAGGAAAATTTGTCAGTGAAGTGTTCGCAAGGCATGGTACTCCAACCTACCTGATCTCCGATAGAGGTTCACCCTTTGTCAGTGAGTTGTTTGAACATGTTATTTCCACTATGGGATCAGTGCACAGGCTTACCACTGCCTACCACCCACAAACGAACGCAACCGAACGCGTTAACAGGACTCTTAAAACGGCCATACGTGCCTATGTTGGAGACAAGCACACAGCGTGGGATAAATACCTGTCACAAATCTGTTTTGCTCTGCGAACAGTCCCACATGACAGCACGGGTCTCAGCCCCTCCATGATTCTTTATGGTCGAGAGCTGGACACCCCACTTGACCTCATAACAAACCCATCCAGTGATGGCGTGGACGATCCTGGTGTGCCATATCCAGAGACTCTCAAGGCCTCTTTGCAGGAAGCTCATGATCACGCACGAGCGGCTCTTGACCACAGTCACAAAAGGCAAAAGCACTATTATGACTTGAGGCGACGTCAGGTTCACTTTGCAGTTGGTGACCTTGTTAGAGTTAAGACACATCCCAAATCCGACGCACAGGCTAACTTTACAGCTAAACTGGCTCCCCTGTTCACAGGCCCATTCCGTGTTAGTCAGAAGTTGGGAGTTGTTAACTACAGACTAACTAAGTTGGACACCGGTGCGGATGCTGGAGTCTTTCATGTTGTGAACTTGCAACCTTTCCGCAAGTGGAACTCTATTTACTTGACTTGTAAATAGACCAGGTTTGCTATGTTGAGTATGTGTTAAAGATTGCAATGCAATGCAACTTTTCAAGTTCAGAGTTATGATGCTATTATTTTACATAACCTGTGTTTACATTGTGTATCATAATTTTGATGGTACAGGTTTTGCTAAAGTTCAAATTTCCTAACAGATTCTTTATGGGAATTTTATCTCCTTAGGTTTGCAATGTGGTTACAGTTTTATAGGCCACCAAAAGAAAAAAAAAGAAAGAAAAATTTTTGGTTTACATTGTTAAAAATTATATAAAAAGGGGATATTTTACTGTACTAATTCACCTGATAAACTTACTGGTTATTTCTCTGGTTTATTGTATACTATGTTTATTGATATGTATATCAGTGGACTAGTCATTATGTCTTTCTCTCTGTGAAACCGTTAACTTTTCATCAAGTCATGTTTAACAAGATGTTGTGTATAGCTGGGCTGATTCTACATCTGTGTACGTCTGAGGACAGCCTTATTATTGCCAGGGGGGAATATGTAACAGCCAGAGTATAACAGAGCATTACCGGAGGACGCCACACGGTGGCAACCCCTTTTTGTTGTGTCACTATGTATCACCTTTAACACTGAGTTGACTTTTTACTCCAGTAATGTGGATGCTGGTGAAAGCTACAGGTCACGAACATTCTGTCCGTTTATTATTTTGCCAAAGGTAATATTTTATATACGTTGAGACCTGGATTGTATGGTCTGCCCTCTGAGAAATAAATGTGCAGTGTGAAAATCCCTTCACTTCGTTTCCTGCCTAGCTACTTTCTCATTGACTTAGCTATGCCGTTAGGACCGTGGCTTAGCTTCTCCCCATCTCCACGTCACAAGGTGTGCCCGATTCACATTCAGTTTTGGTTCAAGCTTTGAGTCTGTAGAGCGCTGTAGCAGTAGACTAATCATATAGGACTGCGCCATCTGACCAATCACAATGAGGGCTTACGGGAGGCAGGAGTTTAGAGAAACTGATTCTTCGAACTGCTTCACATGAGTCGTTTACGAATCATTTAGAAATGGGGTCAAATTAAATCTATTTTTAGAGAAAATTAAGTTTTTTTTTTGACCTTGCATACATGTAAACCTGTTTTAACCACTTACGCTCTGCGTACCCGCCAAGTTGTGCATCACAAACATACATATATATGGTATTGTTAGAATGCTTAGAACCTCAGCTTTCAGGAAAACTTTTGCATATATGTTACATAGAAGAAGAAAATAAGGCCCCTCCCCATCTACCCCCACCTTTAAAAAATTGCATGAGCGATATTACATTTAATATTTATATCACATAAACTCAACAAAAATAGTGAAATATTTCACCGATCCAACACTTTACAGTAACATTATTATCAAAAGATTTACGAAAACTGAATCGATTCTTTTGAACAAGCAAACACATGAGTCATATTCCTGTTTGGATCACTTACTCCGTGTGAGGCTACAAGCCACAAACACTATATCAGCTCTTTCCGTAGGTTGTTTTTATCAAAATGAGAGTATTTTCACATATCTGTGAGCTTGCATGGCCAAATGACACTGTAATATGTCACCGATGTCCAGATCAAAACATGCGATGCAGATGAACACTTTTATTAAATGGTCTCTATTAGCCGCGATTTCTGATGACGTCATCACGTATTGCATCATACTTCAAGAAAGCAGAGCTTTCTAGCAATCGATAGACATGTCGATCATGATTGTAGACGAATCAGAGCCCGAGATCTCCCTTCGCAAAGGTTAGGAGGCGGGTCCTCTTTATGATTTTCCAGCGGCTGCCTATAAGTAGACTTAGAGACACCAGTGACTCCTTTCAGATAAATCTCAATAACTTTTTTTTAGAAGGTGATATCAAGAAAAATATTTTCCCCCCTGTTTACTGCCACATAGAGGATTAAAAATAAATTTTCCACAGGGACATACACCAAACAGGTCCTAAATTACAGACTCTCAAATAAAAACTTAATTTAAAAAAAATCAAATCAAAATAATCAAAATCTGACTTTTTATCCTTATTTATCATACAATTGTGAATAAATACAATAAAATATATGCAATATTCCACCACTGTGTTTGAAAAACTTTTTTCCCCTGATTACTGCCACATAGAGGATTCAAAAGAAACTTTCTAAAGGGACATAGAAAAAAAAAAGTTATTTATTTATTTTTTTTAATTAAAATATTTATTAAAAACAGTATCAACAGATAAGCATGTGATGTATGCGATAACAACCTGCTGGCTGGATATTATCCTTTACTTATGAATAACATAGATTAAAATGAATATGGTGTTCATTGTGTATTAATATCATAAATATCATATGTATTACAATTGATTTTATGATTATTCATGAGATTTTATAAGACATATGTTTATTTATTTATTTTTATTTTTTTATGCATTATGCATTCATTATAATGCCTTTAGAATGCCCTAATAATGTATTATAAATACAGGCTTCATAGAATGTGTTACTGAACAGATAATGTCTTAGGTGGATATCCACTAACAAACAAGCTAAAGCAAATTTTTGCTGTGTTATGCATTTTATGCAATTGTTTCTACACTACATGGCCTTGGTTATAATTCACTGAACACAAAATAAAGACACAGGGCACAAATAGGTCCAAATAAACTACAGGCAAGCATACAACCAAAATGATGAAATAAAGAATATGTATTCTGTATTAAACTGAGTAGGGTTTCGTAGACTTCATTCCATGCACAGTACTGCAACATACGTGTTTGCTACCTTCTGATAGGCTAACATTAGACTCTCAAATTAGCTTGACTCTATTCCACTCCTGCTCAGCCTGTGAGGTCACTTTCAACGTCTACAAGAAATTACCCATAGTAACAATGACTATAAAATGAAAATCCTGTATCAGGTCATTTGAATTTGGCAGTCATACTTCAGTTCAATCACTGGGATGCTTCTCTTGCTTTACACACTCCTGTTTTTCTGTCACCTTAATGTGACAGCTGAAAAACGAAATTGCAGAATATTGGGAGACCCTGAGTACCCACTGTTTTCTAAGGATGGAGATATAACTATTGGATCGATTTTGGCAATACACAGTAAATTAGCATTGTCTTCATTTGAGTTTACACAAAAACCTAAGTTTCTATCATGCTCCAGGTTTGTTATATTGCCTGCCATAGTTTTTAAATGTATTTAATCCAATATATATTCATGATTTTGTTATGAAAAAAAGAAAACAAATAGATTCAACTTTGTATATGTTTGTTTGTTTAGTTGCATACTGGTGTGGTGTTTTCACAGTGTAAATCTACAAGATTTTCGCATGGCTCAAACAATGATCTTTGCCATAGATGAAATTAACAAAAATGACATGTTGCTCCCAAATGTTTCTGTTGGCTACAAAATTTATGACAGCTGTGGTTCAAGACTGGCTTCTATGAGTGCAACTATGGCACTGATGAATGAACCAGAGTTTGCAGCAGTGGAAACATGCAATGGACGATCTTCTATACATGCTGTCATAGGGGAACCACAATCTTCTGCCACAGTGATTCTGTCCAGAACAACAGGATCTTTTAAAATTCCAGTGGTAAGGAAAACTAAAAGTAAATGTTTGACATTATCATTTACATTACTGCATAAGTGTTTCATCCTTTTCCCCCCCAGATAAGTCACTCAGCCACATGTGAATGTCTCAGTAATAGAAAATATTACCCCTCTGTCTTCAGGACTATTGCTAGCGATTATCACCAGAGCAGAGCACTTGCATATATAGTGAAATACTTTGGCTGGTCTTGGGTGGGAGCTGTGAACAGTGACAATGACTATGGAAACTATGGAATGGCCATATTTCTGAATGTAGCCCAAGAAGAGGGCATTTGTGTAGAGTACTCTGTAAAATTCCAGAGAACAGAGACTGAAAAATTAAAAATCGTAGTAGACACAATGAAAAAGGGCACTGCCAAAGTGATTATCGCATTTCTTACCAGTTTTGAGATGAACAATCTTCTTGATCAGCTAAGTTTTCAAAACATTACAGGCCTGCAGGTGATTGGTGTTGAGGCATGGATAACAGCAAGCAGTATGATCACATCAAACAGCTTCCGTGTGCTGGGAGGGTCACTGGGCTTTGCAGTGAAAAAAATCAATATTAGAGGTTTTGCAGATTATGTTCTAAGAGCATTCTGGGAAACAGCATTTCCATGCTCAGAGATTGAGAGGAATTTTTCTCAAACTAAATTAAGTTGCAGCAGATATCAGGATCTGCTTGTGCTGAAAAACTATAATGAAGATGTGCCTGAACAAAGATATGCTAGTAACGTTTACAAAGCAGTTTATGCTGTGGCTCATTCACTGCATAGTTTACTCAAATGCAAAGAACATGAAAGTTGCAAACAAAACTTAACAATAGAATCACAGCAGGTATCTATCTATTTAGACAAAACAAATGCTAACCTGTTTATGTTGAATCTATTTGCCAAAGTGTTCATTTCTTATTCCCATTTCATTCTAAATCTGTATTTTTGTTAGGTGGTTGAGGCTCTGAAAAATGTCAATTTTACTGTAAAGATGGGGGATCGTGTGTGGTTTGACAGCAATGGTGCCACATTAGCTCAATATGAAGTTGTAAACTGGCAGCAAGATTCTGATGGATCTATCAAATTTAAAACAGTGGGATACTATGATGCCTCAATGCCCACTGATCAACGCTTTGTACTTGACACTGAAAACATAATCTGGGCTGGAGGACAGCTCGAGGTAAAGTGCAATAAAATTTTATATATATATATATATACCTGTCTACAAAATGTGTTTGTGGCACTGGAAATTTAGAGCAATAAAGCCAAATGACAGTCAGGACATTCACCAATAGAAAAACCGGCTACCATGCTGATTAGTCTTAATAATACTGCAACATTTTGATAAAATCACTTTAAATAATTTTGTTCTCAACAATTTTCACAATATAGCAGACTGCCAGTGCTTGAATTAGTTAATGTTTTAAAGCTGTAATAGGCTGTATGTGTACATTAGTATTATGTTTCTATGTAGAAGCCAAGGTCTGTGTGCAGTGAGAACTGTCCTCCAGGTACAAGGAAGGCTTCACAGAAAGGAAGACCAGTCTGCTGTTATGACTGTATTCCATGTGCAGAAGGAGAAATCAGTACTGAGACAGGTAAACTTCAGCCCATCTCGCAGTTTCAAATAAAGTTAGTTAGTTGCTCCTTTTGTATTCTTCTTTTACTTTTCAGGGTGCAGTTTTTCTATCAAATTAGTTGAATAATAATAATAATAATAATAATTGTCCTTTTGTATTCTAACTATAGTGAAAACGACTTCCTTTCCAGATTCAAATAACTGCAAGCAGTGTCCAGGGGAATACTGGTCTAATGCTGAAAAAAGTAAATGTGTGTTAAAGGCTGTAGAGTTTCTGTCCTTTACAGAAGTTATGGGTATAGTTTTAGTCTTTTTCTCCCTCTTTGGAGTAGGATTAACTGTGTTTGTAGCCATACTGTTTTACAGCAAGAAGGACACCCCCATAGTAAAAGCCAACAACTCAGAGCTGAGCTTTCTGCTACTTTTCTCATTGACTCTTTGTTTTCTTTGTTCACTTACTTTCATTGGTCGGCCCACTGAGTGGTCTTGTATGTTGCGTCACACAGCGTTTGGGATCACCTTTGACCTCTCTATCTCCTGTGTTTTGGGGAAAACAATAGTGGTGTTAATGGCTTTCAAGGCTACACTTCCAGGAAGTAATGTCATTAAATGGTTTGGGCCTGCACAACAACGACTCAGTGTTCTTGCCTTTGCAGTTATACAGGTTCTTATATGTGTGCTTTGGCTAACAATATCTCCTCCATTTCCCTTTAAAAATATGAAATACTACAATGAAAAGATAATTCTTGAGTGCAGTCTGGGTTCTGCTATAGGGTTCTCTGCTGTGCTGGGTTATATTGGCTTTCTGGCTGTATTGTGCTTCATTCTGGCTTTTCTGGCTCGCACACTGCCTGATAACTTTAACGAAGCCAAATTCATTACTTTCAGTATGCTGATTTTCTGTGCTGTATGGATTACATTTATACCAGCTTATGTCAGCTCTCCTGGAAAATTTACAGTTGCCGTTGAGGTATTTGCCATTTTAGCCTCAAGCTTTGGGTTATTACTTTGCATATTTGCACCAAAATGTTATATCATCCTGCTTAAGCCTGAACAAAATACAAAGCAACATGTGATGGGAAAGATTTTATCCAAGTCCTATTGAAAAATGAATAACAGTAATGTGGTTATTTCAAGGCTAAATTATACGGTTAATTACTTTTTTGTTGTTGTTGCTTTCATAGTTTCACAAAAAAGCCTGACAGTGACTGACCGATTTCAGAAAAGTAAAAAAAAAAAAATAGTGTGATACCTGAGAGGGAAAAACAAATATTAAAAATAGCAAATTGTGTTTATCTGAAAATGTAACAATGCACACAGGTTTTCTGTAAGGAATATTTTTAGGGTAAGGGCATAAAAAAAATATTGTTTGGTCAGTACAAATGTAATTTACGTTTATGGAAAGTCTCTACAATTCACAGAAACAAATGTGTGTGTGTGTGTGTGTGTGTGTGTGTGTTTAAGGTAGGAATTCTTTATTACTATATTTTTATTAACTGTTCACAATTTATAACAGAGAGAACCTAGTGCATGGGTTTCAAACTTAATTTGTGTAGGGCCATAGCTCCAAACCTAATCCAAACCTCCAAAGACTTGATCCAGCTGATCATCAAGCTCTATAGGATCACTAGATACATCCAAGCATTTGTGATTTGGAGCTTGTTGGAGCAAAACTTTGCAGAGCTGTGACCCTCCTTGAATTGAGTTTGAGACCAATGACTTAGTGGCTTACTACACTTTACGCTGTCCTGTTGTTTTTCATTTTTTTTTATACTTTGTTTCCAATCAGGGAATAGAGATCAAACCAAAGTGACAAAATAAAAGAAAAGAAAAGAAAAAAAAAACAAAAAACAACAACATAGGACTGTGAGAGGTTGCAATCTAAAATGCAGACTGACGCAAAAGCTTCAGTGTAACTGTCCCAAAACCAGTCCTTGGCCTTTTGTCCAATTACCATTAGATGTCACTCTTCTATTATATTGACTCTCACACCACACAAACCCTGTACTACATTTCCCATATTCCATTTCATGGATTGGATTCACCTGCACTCAATTACACAAACACCATGATTAGGAAGTTCCGACCTCTATACAGTGTATCGTTCTGCGTTTATCACTTACCTAGTGATGCTAGCTGATTTATAGAGCCATTCTAAGTCTAGTTAAATCCTGTTTATTGCCTGTGTTTTTTGGATACCCTTTTGTCTTGCTGTTTCAGACTCTGTCTGCACCATGCCTAGATTATTGCACGTTATTGGATTACCCCTCTTGTATAGCCCTCTGGATATTGTATGCTGATCAAAGACCCATGCTTATCCTAGGATCCCTCTTATGTCTTGCTCGTGCCATACCCATTTGCTGTGGTTCGACCCTGTCTGTGTTTTGACTATGTTTAATAAATTTAATAAAAGCTTACACTTAGATCTGTTCATCTCACGTCTCTTCAACATTTAGTTAAACTGTTTAGTATTGATCATGAATTCCCTGCATTTACAGTACAGCCAGCAAATCAACACATAGTAATATTCAAAATAATTTCTTGCACTCAAGCTCGCACTTGGAACTGCTCACCTCAAAGTGCCGACGTTGGTGATGCCCCCCAGGGCAGAGCAGGAGATGTTAATGCCCACCCGGGTGGAACAGGTGGTGGGAAGGCCCTCCAGGGCTGAACAGGTGACAGAGATGTCCTCCAGGGCAGGAGATGGTGATGCCCACCTGGGCAAAACAGGCGGCGAGAATGCCCTCCAAAGTGAAACAGGCAGGACTGAAACAAGGAGCATAGAGATATTTGTTATGGCCTCTCTGGCCGATTCAGTACCTGCTTTGAGCTCGTCAGTGGACCAAGGTGGAGCAGGGTGTGGAGACAGGGCAGACACACTCTCCAGGGCGGTGCAGGTGGAACAGGAGACCAGAGTGGCATGGGAGGACAGGGCAGAGCTGATGTGACTATGAGAGAGAGCATTGAGAGGTTAATGAAGGCCTTCTCCACCGGGACTGAACAGGCTACGTGGTAGTCGGTAGTCTTTGTGGTGAGTTGTAGGTTGGTCTCCGTGACCGGAAAAGGGCAGGACGAGAGTTCGAGGACGGCCTTTCGTGGCCGGTACAGGACAGAATGATTCAAGGGCGGCTCTCCTGGCCGGGACTCGGGAACTGGACTGGAGAACGGCTCTCCTGGCCCTGACTTGGGAACCGAACTGGACAACGGCTCTCCTGGCCTAGACTCAGGAACTGGACTGGACGAGTGTTCTCCTGGTTGTGACTGGGCATACAACAGCTTCTATGGCTGTGGCAGGGTACGGCAAGGTTTCAATGGTGCTCTGGAACAGGACTGTCCTGGTGGATGTGCAGCTACCAGCGGAACCTCTGGAGACTATACGGTAGGGTCTGAACCTCCAGGAACACGCCTTTGTCATCCAATACCTCTGGGGTTAGTGCATATAAATTAAATGAAATAATATTATTTATATTTCCCATTTACAACAGTAATCTAACTTTGTAAGTTAAATACTAATTTGAATGCTCTATAAGTTGCAAAATTAAAACGAAAATGTAAAACCCTAATTGATTTGATATGTGTAAAATGTGCAAGCAGAAATAGTAGCAAAATTATAATTTTAATGTTATTTGTCCTAAATGCATTTAGACTAACAGTTATGACACTTACGATTGCATTTTCATCATGAATATGTGTAGCAAAATTCAATGCGGCTTAGAAAATGCATTCCGAACTGACCACGCCCACTCTATCATTGCTTTAAGGCGGAAGCATGTTAGCTTAGATCATCCGAAACATAGCGGCTGGAGATATGAAGTGGAGCGTGAACATAGAAATAGTGGTGTTTTAGAAGATTTGTATGCGTATGTAGGTGACAGAACTAGATTACTACTGGAGTGTTTTGCAAAATTTTGTCAGCCTTAACAGATTGTGGTCACTTGAGCCGCCACATTCTGCACGCGTCGATTCAGCGGTTATGAATTAAACGTGCCCAATAAAATTGTTTAAATCAACACTCCTTTCTCATGTAATGCACTGAAGCAGCCCCTGCATAGAGTAAATAATCCAGTTTTGATCCCGATATCAAGGGCAGTAAATAAGCGTTTGGGACTCTCTTTGTGAAGGGAGCAACGGACAAAAAGTTACCTTGACAACAATGCACGTGCGTGCAGCATTCAGGCTCCAACAGTTGTTCCAAATAAATATTTCTATTCTTCTTATTATTTTATCTAAATGTTGTCTCCCTGTGTCTTATTTACTATTAAACTTTTCAAAGTAAACGTGTTTACACTACAGTCTTAAATCATAAAAAACACACACCAGTTATGTGCATTGTGATAGAAAATTTACTACGTTTACATTCGCGCGAATAATGCAACATTATGATGTTTACATGTCAAGAGCAAGCTTTTCACTCTAGTTTACATGCTATTTATTCGCTAAGAATTGTGGTTAATTTTTACTGCCATATTCACACACCCCACTGCATAGGACAAATTATGGATTCAGAAAGAGCGCAGATGCGTTACCTAACTACTATCCACTGTACTATCCACATTTACTTTACATCTAATGAAAAACACTTATGTCTATATTCCATGCTGTTCCAGCACCAATGGAATGGCATGTTTGTTTGTTTGTCTATGCTGCTGTCGCTGTTTCTGGAGAAGAGTGAAGGCAGCGAGTTGTGTTTCTGAGTTTCCCCAGAAATGCTATGCTTTCTTATCCACAGACGTTTTTAATCTGCATATTGTTACAGGTGCATGTCACGTCATTCATGTAAAAGTAATTACCGTAAATGTGTCGAAATAGTAAGGAGATATTTAAAATAATTATTAATAAACAAGTGTTTTCCATGAGTTCGTGTCACAAAGATGAATATGACAATCTCCCCATATGTAACTTAGAAGTCATCCTAATGGATCATAATTAGGCTATAATTAAAGAGGTTTTGTTTTTTATTTATTTTTTGTTAAGTCTTAATTGAAAGCTTTCTGTAGATTATTTTATCATGTCGTTTTGGTTAATTTTTCTCCTGTACAAGAAGCGAAGGCAGAAAATCACGTTTTGTTGATATTGTCAGTGCACACAAATAAAAGTAGACCCTTTTCACTTCCAAGTGATGCATGTTACCTTAACCCAAGGGAAGTTGACACAAATAGATGCATTGTCGTTCTAAAATATAATTTATTGAAAGTTAACTCTGAAGGATTTTTAATAATGCCAGTAGAAAAAGTGGGAAATAATCAGTGTTATTGCAACTTTTTTTGTTTTATTTTTTTTCTTGTCCAATATTAATATGCTTGTTAATAGTTTTTCCCACATTTTTTGGGCATGTTTAATTCATAACCGCTGAAAGATATGTCTTCGTCAGCTTTTTGTCCACTCCATGTATCCGTATCGCAATACCACAAATAGACGTGCGCAGAATGTGGCGGCGACCACAGTCTGTTAAGGCTGATAATTCTGCAAAACACTTACATATGCATACACGTCTTCTAAAACCCCACTATTTCTCTGTTCACGCTCCACTTCATATCTCCAGCCGCTATGTTTCGAATTATGTAAACTAACACGCTTCCGCCTTAAAGCAATGATTGACGAGGGTGGGCGTGGTCAGCACAGAATGCATTTTACAAAGCCGCATTGAATTTTCCCGCAGCGCCATGATGAAAATGCAATTGTAAATGTCCCAACTGTTAGTCTAAATGCATTTAGGACAAATGACATTGATCATTTTGCTACTATTTCTGCTTGGACATGTTACACATATCAAATCAATTAGGGTTATACATTTTCATTTTGCAACTTATAGAGCATTCAAATTAGTATACAATTTACATATTAAGATTACTGTTGTAAATAGGAAATGTGAATAATATTATTTCATATTTATTTTTGCAATCATCAGCAGAATCAAGCACTGCATAAAACCACACACCACTGTTCACTCGACGTCCGAGCTCGTTTCACGTAAGTGGACCTAACCATTGCTTCAGTACTTACCTGCTCCTTACCTGTTTCCAAACAGAAGACTCCGTGATTCTCCAGATCTGCTCCGATTCACAGGATTCCTCTCCCACTCTGGCGCGGCGGGGGATTGCAAGGGGTTCCTATTGCAATGCTCTATCACGTTTTCAACTTACCCCAATGTGTATTCCTCCGACAGTGCTAAAATAGGATACTTCATATCGTGCCTCTCTGGATCAGCGTTGAGATGGGCAGAGTCTATTTGGAGTCAGGCGGGTCCAACAGTGAGTTTCTTTTCAGCGTTTGCACAGCACTTCACGGAAGTCTTTGGACGCACGGATCATGAATCTTCCGCTGGTGAGGAACTGTATAATTTTCGTCAAGGTGATTTGACTGTTCATGAGTATACCATCAGGTTCCGAACACTTGTGGATGGAATGAAAAGGCCCTCATCACAACCTTTTGTCAAGGTTTAGAACCAAACCTATGACTCATGCTGGCCCCCTATGATGACTCCGTTGGCCTGGAACGCTTTATTCAGATGGCCCTCCGATGCTCTACTCGATTGAATTCATACAGCACACTGCCTGCTAGCAATGCAATGAGTTTACCCCGCCCGCCAGAGCACCTGAGCCCTCCAGTAACCCATCCAGAGCCCATGGACATAAACCGCCGACGTTTAACTTCCCAAGAGCGTCAGATGAGAATCAGTAAAGGATTATGTTTATACAGATCTGGCCATTCAAAATGCGCGAGTAAAAGAAAGTGGTCTTGTGTGACACCAGTGTATTACGCGGCATTGCAGAAAATGATTTGAGAGAGGAAAGACATGATCAGTAGGGGGCAGTCATGTAACGCACTGAACTGAAACCGCAGATCACCGCGAGCTTTGTTTCAAACAACTGTGATGTTACGTTCTCTTGTAAAATGTTTTATTTTTTAAATCTAATATTATGTCATTATGTGTTTAAATTCTGCATGAATATTCCCAAACATTATG
>JAUMHG010000019.1:1629372-1640056 GCA_032359395.1 Enteromius anoplus
CTTTATAAAGGATGAACTGACTATTTATTAATGCTTAACTAATGATTCATAGTGTGTAGTTATTATAAAGTGTTACCCATGCAGCTCGTTACCACACCCATTTACACTCATTACACCCTGCATAGAAGCCACAGTCAAACACTCACTCACCGCGAGGTCCAGGAGGGCCGTTCCCGAGTCATGGCCAGGAGTGCCATTCCAGTTCCCCAAAGATTCCTTTTTGCAGTCTTACTGCAGTCCGCTCCACCCTGGAGGGTTTCAGAGTCGTCAGACCAACCTTGGAGGACTTTTGTTCTCCTGGCACCTCTGCTCCATGGCCCAGGTCCTCCACAGCTTTGTTGTTTGACTCCTCTTCACAAACCTGGTCCCCTGCACATTCCCCAGTTCCACCTGCACTTCACCACCCTCCTGGACAATGGTTGGAGTGACTGGAATCCGCTCATATAAGGGGAACTATGCCATAATTGTCCGCTGGAGTGCCCACAAGCCCCTCCAGAGGGCGCTCCGCCTAGAACTGCACCCATACCTCAGAAAGTCAATTTCCCATTATGCATCCCTGGACTGATTACACTCACACCTGAACCTTATTCACTCACACACTTGTTACCACACCCATTAACACTCTTTACACCCTGCATAAAAGCCACAGTCAAACACTCAGTCACCACGAGGTCTTGATTCCCAATGTTTAATTTCTGAGCGTTCATACAGTACCTGTGTTTTTGATTTCCCATCTATAACCTTGGACTGTTTATTGGTGTTGTGATTTGTTTGCCGCCTGCCCCGATTCCTGCCTGATTACCTTGACTCTGTCTCCAGTGTTCTGATTGCCGGTATTTTGACCCTGCCTGTCTGACCAAGAATAAAGCTTGCAAATGGCTTCTATTTATTAATTAACGTTTAAGCGCAGGGCTTTGTAATTTCGACAAAAGAAAACCTTTTTTTTTTTCTTTAGAACACAATATACTTTGTACACACAATAATTTTGTGTTGTTTTAACAATGTGGTTTGACATTGTGAAAATATTGCAATGATCAAACAAATCAGTTTGTGTATCTTAGTGAAGCTTTGTGAAAAAAAACAACAAAAAAAATAAATCAATTTGCAGAAATTAAACTATGATGTCACTTTGTGGGCAAAAACCCAGAAGTGAAAACGCCTAGGTTACGAACGTAACCCATGTTCCCTGAAGGAGGAAACGGAGACGTTACATATGGGAACTTGCATGATACCCTTTCAGTCGAATCACGCGGAGAAACCGGTGCTGTCAGGCGGCAAGCGTGTCAGCAGGAGATTCTGCACCTAACCTACCCAACGCCCTGTGTTTTGAATCTTTAGTTGTAAAAAAGTGGAAGCATGGGTTGGGGGGCGGAGACATGAAAGAAATTTCTGACATGGAATTTTTTCAGGGAATGCACTAAATCGATAGATATGGATATAAGTGAGGGGAAACACAGCCTTCTGGCTGACTGTGGAAGAATTTTTGAAGCCACAACCTCTGGTGAAGGAAGTCCAGAGGAGCACAGTCGGGACTGACTCCGCTCTAAGTCCAACTGCGGGGCAGGAGGAAGAGGTTCGTCTTGGCATCAAGGAACCTATAAGGGCACAGCAGCAAGCCAACACCAGCCGGTCTTCTCGCTACCTGCTTGTCTGGTTTAAGACACGGGAAGACACGGCCTCTTCGTGGAGGTCGTAGAACCTGGCGAAGGTGTTAGGTGTCGCCTAGCCCGCAGCTCTACAGATATCTGCTAATGAGGCACCGTGCACCAATGCAGAGGTGGAGGCAACACTCCTTGTTGAGTGAGCTCTCAGACCTAAGGGGCACGGCTCTCCCTGGTATAAGTAGGACAGGAAGATGGCTTCCACCACCCAGTGAGCCAGCCTTTGTTTGGAGACAGCATTCCCTTTCTGCTGACCCTTCAGGCCCTTCAGGGCGACGACAAGGTCCCAAGAGGGTACCTAGGGTGGTCTCGGGGGATTAACCCGACACGCACCTCTAAGGAACCTAACGATGAGTTGGTGCTTATCTAGGGACTGGCCGTCCACTGCATTGTGGTATGCTGCGAGGGCAGCTACATACACTTTAATAGTTGAAGGGGACAGACTGCGCTCCAACTTTTCCTGCAGGAAGGCAAGCACTACTGCAATCGTGCACCTCTGTGGGTCCTCTTGGGGTAAGGAGCACCAGTCGACGAACAGAAATCTCTGTGCATAGGCCAGCCTCGTTGAAGGAGCCCTGGTGTCAATCACAGCTGCTGGCAAGCCGGAAAGGTCTGCCGCATCCTGTCCAGGAACCAAACGTGCGAGTTCTAGTTAACAAGACGCGGGTGCCAGATTGTGCCCACCTCTTGAGGGAGAGGCTCTCTCCGCAGGGGGGCTTTCTAAGGATGGACTGCCACGAGGAGCATGAAGTTGGGAACTTACGTTCAGGAGGATGTTCTCCTGTGAGCCTGCTCCTCGACCTCCTTGAACTTGCACAGGTTCTGTGCTAGGAGGCTCACTGGGAAAAAGGCGTACTTGAGCCCTTGAGATCAGCTGAGTGCCAGTGTAATTATGTCGAGGAGTGCCTCGGCCAGGGAGTGAAGCAGGTGGCAAAGGGAGGCCCCAGGGAAGGCAAAGAAACGTATCTTGGCCTCGCCGAGGTGGCTCCAGCTCAGCTGAACTAGCAGGGGGTGGAGTCGTCGTTCTCCAGGGAGGGTGGCTTACCAAAGACGGCGAATGCATGGATTTTGAACAACATGCAGCAAATACAGCCACGTCTGAATCCACAGGAGCAGATGGAGTGCGGGTTGCCCGCGGAGGCGTCGACCACCCTGGCGGACGATGAACGCGACGGCTGCAACCCTCACCTAGCATGCAGCACCCAAACCCATGAAGGCATTCGTGTGCACAACAAGATGCCAGAACTCTTAACCTAGAGGCCCTGCCGCCTGAAGAGAGCCTAATCATGGGTTGAAAAGGCGGCAACACTGCGGAAAAATGCCGATCCGGAGTGTGCTACGGTGTGCTGTCCATCTCACGAACCGATCGTGAAACCAATGCTGAAGCGGTGTCATATGGAAAGAACCCAGCAGCGTCACTGCTGCTCAGGCTGCAATATGTCCCAGGAGCCTCTGAAAAGAATTGAGAGGAAGCGCCTCGTGTCTGAACGAGCTCAGACATGTCAGCATGACCTGCGCACTCTCACCCGTGAGGCGGGCAGTAGTGACCGAGTTCAGCTCCGTGTCGAGAAAAAGGATCCTCTGCGAACAGAGTATACTCTTCTCTCACTTGACCTGAAGGCCTATCTGGCTGAGGCACCGAAGCACCAGGTCCCTTTGTTGACTGAGGATGTGAATGTCCATCTGCCAATGGGCAGACGGAGACTCCTCCATGAGTCTGGTAAAGACTAGACGAGACAGGAACAGGCCAGAGAGGAGAACGCAGTACTGATACGCTCGAGCCTTGAGCCCAGACCGTCGAAGGAGCCTGAGGAAAAATTTGCTCTTTTTTTGACATTTTGGCTCTACGTCTTGTAGCCAGCCTTGCGTCGTGCGCCCCAGCCGGGTACAGAGCAGGTGGTGCTGGTTTGGGTGCCGCAGCAGGACGTCCTCTCACGCTGTGATGAGATGCACCTGGCTGTGATTATTGCACGCCAAATGTCATTGGCCTTTTCCAAATGACTCGATGATGATCGGTCTCTCAGGCTGAGGCGGTGCGCTGGGAGGTTTGACCATCTCCCTACGCGGCAGCACATGGCTGATGGCCTCAGCCTGCTGTTGGTCTGCCAAAAACCTCTGGGCGAAGCCCTCGACAGCGTCACCAAAGAGGCCAACCTGCGAAATTGGTGTGTCAAGAAAGCGAACTTTGTCAACGACTGCCATTTCTGCCAGGTTGAGCCAGAGGTGGCGTCCCTGAGCCACTACCGTGGACATCACCTGACCTAGGTCACGTGCGGCAACCTTCGTCATCCGAAGAGCGAAGTCGGAAGTGGCACGGAGTTTCTGCATTATCCCTAGATCAGGTCCACCCTTGTGCAGTTCTTTAAGCGCTTTGGCCTGGAACACTTGCAGTGTGGCCATCGCGTGCAAGGAGGTGGCAGCCTGTCCGGCAGCATAGTAAGCCCCGGTTTTACACGCTTTGGAAGGGAGTCATGGCGGTGGCGCCGCGTGGGCAGAGATGCACCGCAACAGCACGCTCGACCTGGGGGACCGCCACATACCCATTGGCTGCACCTCCGTTGAGGGTGGAGAGGGGAGAGGAGCTGAGGGCCAAGCGTGACGAGTACGGGGCTCGCCACGACTTTGTCAGCTCCTCATGCACCACTGGGAAAAAAGGAACCGAGGGAGACCGCAGTCCGAGACCCAAGAACCAGTCATCCAGCCGAGATGGGTCGGCTGAAGGCGCACGTGGCACCCGAGGATGTAGAGATGGCTTCCGCTACATCAGAGGGACAACCGAGAGCTCCCACACTCAGAAACGCACAGCCGCATAGACATTCCGGAGGATGGCTATGAGACCGCAATGAAATTGCTCTTTTTTGACACCTGGATGCCCAGGGGAGACCTCTCGCGGCACAGTGTGCACTGAGTGGGCAAGGTCTCACACTGGCGAGCAATAGACTGGCGCTCTTTGAGCCTTGAAAAAGGCTACCAGTCTCGCGAGTCCGTTGACAGCCGCCCAGATGATCTTTCAAAAGCTGCAACGACGAGAGAGCATGAACTCGGACAGGAACTCTAGTTGGTTTGCGAAGATTCTCTTCCAGCAGAATCGATGTCATCAGACGAGGCGCAAAAAGCTGCATGTGCAATCCAGCCGCGCTCTCTTATACTTACGCTGTAATGAGATGCACCTGGCTGTGATTATTGCACGCCAAATGTCATTGGCCTTTTCCAAATGACTCGATGATGATGAGTCTCTCATGCGAGTTCCCATATGTAACATCGAAGTGATTCGACTGAAAGGGTAACAAAATGTACTTTCACATTTATTCTATGACACCAGCATCACCCCACTCGTGATTTTTTTAAACTGTTATGTTTCATAAAAAAAAAATTGTACAGTGACATAAAATTCTTTGTGTTTTAAAATATTTTCTTTGTGTAATGTTTAAATGTAATGGTTAAATGTTAAAAGGTCACTTGAAAAAAAATTATACATTTTATAAGCAGATAGGATGAAGTTATTATAAAGTCAGATAAAGTTTTTGATATTTTTACATGTTTGTGAATGTTGAAAATTAAAATGCATGATTTTATAATATTGTTGTAGATTTTATTTAAACAGTGGGGAATAAACAATTTAGAAAGGATTGCTTTAGCAATATATATATATATATATATATATATATATTAATTAAATATAATTTCATATTTAATTGGGACATTTTTTTTTTCTCTCAAATTGGTTTAACTTATTACTTCTCATAGAGTCAACGTAAACAGACTGTTTTCAAATTGAAAATAATATTAATAATAAATGAATAAATAAATAAAAAGTCAATTTGCAGAATTGTAACAATTTAGATGTAATCAGTTACTAGAGGTTGAGTTGGGGAGGTCTGATTTTTTTTTTTTTTTTCAGCGATAGGAATTACACCACCTATTCTTTGAAAGCAACACCCACACAACCTTCAACATAAATTAGTGAGTAAAGTGGATGAGTGGGTCAGAAAAAGAAACATGTGTATCACTCTAAACATCTGCATATATCTGTCCCTTAACTATATATCAGCAGCTTCAATACTCAGACCAAGTACTTGTCAGCTCCAGGGACTCTTCAGACTGAATGGGGTCTATCAGGATGGAAATGTTATACTAGGAGGCCTGTTTGAAGTTCACTTATTTACAGTGTTCCCAGAGCTGAGCTTCAAAACTGAGCCAGATCAACCATACTGTGAAAAGTAAGTGGGGTGATAATTTGTTTTATGTTTTATTAATTAATTAATTATTATTTTTGTAATTAATTCTGAACATTCTTGCCTTTTTATACCTGTTAATTTATTTAAAATGATGTGTTGACAGCTGTAAAAAAAAACAATAGCAATGTAATAATGCCTTCTGTCTTTTATTTATTATTGCTCTTGTATCACTTAGTAAAAAATATTATTTTGTCTATCTTGTCTTTCCTTAGATTTAACATAGAAGGCTTCCGTCAGGCACAGACCATGGCTTTCGCAATAGATGAGATAAATAAGAATCCAAATTTGCTGCCTAACATCACTCTTGGTTACCATCTATATGACAACTGTGTGATGCTAGGAATGGCATTCCGGGCTGCAATATCCATGGCTAGTGGAACAGAGAAGTTTTTCTCCAACCTAAACTGCACTGGCCCACCACCAGTAATTGGGATTGTAGGGGATCCAAGTTCAACCCCATCCATTGCAATTTCCAGTGTTCTTGGGCTGTTTCATGTACCTATAGTAAGACAGGATGAAAATACATAAATGAATTATACAACAAAAATTAAATATTATTATAGTAATACAAACACACTATAAGTATTTTTTACAAACCTATCAGTTACTGCCCCATGCCTTTTCTTCTCTCTCTTTCTTTTTTAATAATTAGATAAGTCACTATGCAACCTGCTCCTGTTTGAGTGATAAAACAAAGTACCCCTCTTTCTTCAGAACTATTCCCAGTGATGCCTTTCAGGTGCGAGCTATGATTGAGATATTAAGGCATTTTGGATGGACATGGGTTGGTCTCCTCTACAGTAATGATGACTACGGAATCTATGCTTCTTTGTCCTTCAAGCAGGAAATGCAATTGTTTGGAGGTTGTATAGCTTTTTCTGAAGTCCTGCCCAATGATAACAACCCTAGAAATATTCAACATATAATGGGAATGATTCAGTCCTCTACAGCTAGGGTGGTGGTTATTTTTTCTACCTCATCCTATGTACTGCCTTTGATGGATGAGGTGGTTTTGCAAAACTTGACAGGCAGACAGTGGATTGCCAGTGAAGCTTGGGCCACTGCACCCATATTTCAAACTCCACCTGCCCTCTTACCTGCCCTTCATGAGGGGGACATTGGGCATCGCCATCAGGCATGGGGAGATACAGGGACTTAAAGAGTTTCTGTTACATCTTCGTCCTAGCAATGATCCAAAAAACAATATGTTAAGAATCTTCTGGGAGAATATGTTTGTGTGCAGTTTTGAAACAGAGATAGATGGACAACAGATTAAAAAGATGTGTACAGGACAGGAGGATTTGAATGCCACAGAAACAGCATACACTGATGTTTCTGGGTTGAGAGCAGCGTATAATGTGTACAAGGCAGTTTATGCCCTGGCACATGCACTTCATGACCTGATGAAATGTGAGGAGGGGAGAGGACCATTCAGTGGGAATAGCTGTGCTGACATTATCAGCCTAAAGCCCTGGCAGGTAAGACACACAGGTGTAGTGTAGATTCTCTTCAGGCATAAAGAAAATAATATGGAAATCAAAATATGTGCTATATAATTACAGATAAACATGTAACATATATTTCATCTACAACCTGTACAGCTTGTCCACTACCTAAAGCAAGTGAATTTCACCACAGGCTTTGGGGATCAAGTGTCATTTGATAAGAATGGAGATGCTTTGGCCATCTATGATGTGTTGAACTGGCAGCCTGGCTCTGATGGAACAGTAAGGTTCCAAACAATTGGTGTAGTAAATGAAGGTCCAGCAACAGGGATGGTGCTTACACTGGATGAGGATGCAATATACTGGAACTTTGAGCCAAAAAAAGTAACATTGCACACTAATGTAATCCTTTATCGCAGATATAAAGTCTAAATATTAATAAAAGCTATCAGAAGACAAGTGAAGATGACTTAATAGAAAGGCAAGGATGTTCATTATCTAAAGATTAAACAAAAGTGACTGATAATAGACAATGTATCTTTCAGTCCCCACAATCTGTGTGCAGTGAGAGCTGCTCCCCAGGAACCAGACGAGCCACAAGGAAAGGCCTTCCTATCTGTTGTTTTGACTGCCTGCCATGTGGAGATGGGGAGATTTCTAATTCAACAGGTGAGATGATTATTGTTGGCAGAATAAAAAAAAAAAATAATAATAATAATTTTCTCTTAAATTCTACTCACAGATGCTATTGCGTGCATAGTGTGTCCAGATGAGTTATGGTCCAATCCAGAAAATAATCATTGTGTCCCAAAAATAGTTGAATTTCTGTCCTATGAGGAACCTCTGGGCATCTGTCTTACCACTGCTTCCTTGTTTGGCACCTGCTTTTGTGCTCTTGTGATGATCGTCTTCACTCTTCACCATAACACTCCGATTGTACGAGCCAACAATTCAGAGCTCAGCTTCCTGCTGCTGTTGTCACTCAAACTGTGTTTCCTGTGTGTGCTGCTGTTCATTGGTAAACCACAGTTGTGGACATGTCAGTTAAGACATGCTGTGTTTGGCATAAGCTTTGTCCTGTGTGTCTCCAGCATTCTTGTCAAGACTATAGTGGTAATAGCTGTGTTCAAGTCATCTCAACCAAAGGGTAAAGGAACAATGAAATGGTTTGGAGCAGCTCATCAAAGATGCACAGTTCTGGTCCTAACAGCACTTCAAGTTTTGATATGTGTAATATGGCTATCAACTGCCTCTCCAACACCACATAAAAACAACCAGTATATCCACTCTAAAATAGTATATGAATGTGCTATTGGATCAGTGGCGGGTTTTTCTATGCTACTGGGATACATTGGCTTGTTGGCAGCAGTAAGCTTTCTGTTAGCCTTTCTAGTCAGAAACCTTCCAGATAATTTTAATGAAGCAAAGTTCATCACTTTTAGCATGTTGATCTTTTGTGCTGTTTGGATCACCTTTGTTCCAGCGTATGTGAGCTCACCAGGGAAATATGCAGTAGCTGTAGAGATTTTTGCTATTCTAGCTTCTAGTTTTGGATTATTGGTTGCCATATTTTTCCCAAAGTGCTACATTATCCTTTTTCATCCAGAGAGAAACACAAAAAAATCCATGATGGAAAGAAAAGCACTAAATTAATAGACTGACATCAAAGTAGTGTGAAATTGCAAACTACTCTATTGTCCTTGTTCACAGCCTCAATTATTAGTATCAATTTGTTTGCTTTACTTTTTTGATGAATGATGCGTTTGATTTAAAAGGGTCATAAAATGGAAAACCAAACTGTCTTGGTATTTTTGAAATTAAATATATATTATATTGTCCCCAAAGGGGACATTTGTAATGGATTCGCATTTTGACCACATCTGATACATTAGAAATTACTGATAAGTACTCATCAAACTAATCAATACTGATGATGTATGAACTTAAGATTTTAAGCTTCTTCCACTTATAACGGGGACACTTCCTTATTTTTCATTAAAAATTACACAGTTACTATTATTTAACATTTTAATAAAAGTTTAATTGAACAATTGAACACAACCACAGCAAACAAAGCAAATAACCTAAATAAAGGGAAAAGTCTTAACATATATAATAATCATATATAACAAAACACTTTTGTGCAGTTTGGCATTGAGAAATATGAGATGCCTCAGCTAGGATGGGCTGATACGATTTCTCCTCTCTGTAATTATTTGTCCTGTTTTTTTAGAAGACTCTCTCTGTCGCTGTGAACCTGACCTGTACCACTACAGTCGCTATCTTTAAAGCATGCGCCCCCTTTCCTTCTTTCATATAATGGTAGGATCCTAGTGGGTCCTCCCATGTGATTAGACGTATGGTGTTCCCAAATGAAGCCATGCCCCTACTTATGGCAGAAGATTCGGCTCTCCTCAACGGGAGTCGGCTCTTCTCGTTTGCTACAAAGAATCGGCTCTTAGAGCCGGCTCGTTCGCGAACGACACATCACTAGTTGGTCCATGTTCTGTCTTTCTTTTTGTTTCCGTTTCCACGTGTCTCAGTTCTTTTGTAGTGCTGCCCCCTCATTAGTGTCTGATCCCCTGCCAGCCATGTATTCCAGGTGTTTTGTGTTTCCGTTTGTATTTAACCTGTGGTTTCTGGTTTAGGTTTCTGGTTGCCAGCCATTGAATGTTTGTTGAACTGTGTCTCTGCACTTTCTCTACCATTCCGTGTATACGCAGTTCCTGTGATTAAATGTTTCTTGTTTCACTGAATTCGAGTCTCCCTGCCTTCCTTTGCCGCGGAGAAGCAAGACCCCCTCATGACAGTGGTGGAACTATGACCTCACATTGTAGGCAAAAACCCGGAAGCGAGATATCATTGTAGCATTTCTGGTTTCATTGTCCCAGAGTCAGTGGGTTTATAAAACGGTAGTTTGGTTAAATCCCCTAAAATAAGGCCCATAGTTCACACAAGCTCAAGATACTTTCATATTCTTTAAAAAGATGGTTGGTAACAAGATGCTAAATGGGACTACACACGCTTTCGGAAACATTCAACATCACACCAAACAGTTTCATCAATTTACAGTTTTTCCAATTGTAGCCTAATTTATAGTACAATTAATTGGCGCTGCCCATGAGACTATTGTCATCAACAAATAAAAAAAAAAGTAAATACCCCCCATTTAGTTTTGATTAGGAAGTAAATAATGCAGGTCAAAAACATGGCTTTCATTGAGATAGAAAGTGCTAACCCAGAAGTGTCAAATTCAAAATTCGAATTTTATTTGTCACATTCACATACATACACGGTATGACATGAAGTGAAATGTATTGCACGACTGCCCCAACAAGTT
>JAUMHG010000019.1:1664688-1684567 GCA_032359395.1 Enteromius anoplus
TATACATTATGACCTCAAGGATATGTGTTTACTCAAAGAAAGTTTTCCTGTGAATTAATTTTGAGAAAGGTCCATTGTCTTTGCACAAAAAAGGACTAGTTAAGTTGAGTTCACATTCTTTGGAGCCGTAAAACAAATCTTTATCAGTCGGTTGTCATGGCAATCCAAGGCCTGGCTTGCCCCCCTGGTGTTTTAACAGTCAGTCGGGGGATGTCTTTGAGTTGCTCCTTTTGGCTTGGAAAGCAGTATTCAAGTCTGCAGAAATAGTTTGACTGATTGGTTCAAATGCTAGAGTAAACTGTCACTAAAAATAATAATTGTCATATATGAGATAAATTACTTGCACCGCAGAGTGAGCAGACAAAACACAATGAATGCAGTCTTTGCTTGAGGAAGCAAATGCAGTCATGTAAGACAATTATACAGAAATACTTTGACAACAGTTTAATTTCAGCCATTTCAGAACAACCATAACAACATACAGTATAGATTCTGCAAACAAGATCAATCCGCTGCTAGTCACGTTATCCCATCTTATAACACAAAGTCACATGGTGTCGTTTATGTGCGATCACCATCTCTTCCTGTCATAAAGCTCATCCTGTGCTGTGTGTGCAAATTAAAAAAAAATGAACAAACAAACATGCCGAAAAATGACATGCCAAAAGGGGTACTTTGAGCCCCAAAAAGTGACAGCAAGTGGTCCTGACCAAACTTCAATATGTGAAGAGTTGGGAGTGAGAAAATGCACATTTTTAGAGTCAATGTGCAGTGTGGCGGGTACTGATCAGCGTCGCCCTGGCAACACAGGACTTCCACCTGGAACCAATCTGCCCAGGCCAATTGTTCAGGGCAGGAGACGTATAAAAGAAGCACCAAAACACGGAAGTGACGAGCTACGTCTCCATACTGTTTGGATGTTTGACTTACCTCTATTTGTTCTTCAGATTCGCCATGAATGACAAGCCCGGGCCAGTCAGGACACTGGAGCACTCTTCACCGCCACTGGAAAGGATTAAAGAGGGATCACAGTCACGCAGAGCACTGCCACTGTCACCGTCACCATCACCGTATTGTCTGTCTCACCTGCCTTGTCAATAAATCCACCCTCCGGGGTTTGTGTTCACTTCATCTCGCTGTTGTGTCGTACCCTCTAGTGCCATGGTTCACAGCATCTTACGATCCAGCGCTTTTTATGCAAAGTCCAAAATGTGCATAAAAAAAGATGGATGTAAACACAGCTAAGGAGGCTACAAGTCAGATTTGCAGGTACATTGCCATGACAAAAGTGTGGTCAGCATCTGTGTTGTCTAGAATTTGAGCCTATTTAACAATGTGCATAGTAGTCTAGGTCTACGTTTAGTTTGGTGTAATCATTTCTAATCCCATTTTTCATTCTTCATGGATAAAAAAAAGCTAAATAATAATAATAGAATCCATCAGAGAATGTATTCATTTGTAGTGGGTTTTCCACTACAAATGCTGTTACAAACATTATAAATCATCAATGATTAAACACCATAAAACATGTGTTTTGGTACATATTAGGATTTAGTTGTTTTAACAACCCCTTCAATGTGCGGTTACAGGTTGACAGGTTACAAGTAGAGATCCACAAGGCGCATTACAGTTTCAATTAAAACTAATACAACTCCCATTATAAAAAATAAAATCATTGCAAATTTTTATATTGTCTTTTTTTTCAGCAGGGTTAATTAAAAGTAAAATATAATTTCTTCATTTGTTATCATCTTGGGTCGCTATGGTCATATAGGATTGTTTCTACAGTACATTAAACTCATGGCCACAAGAAAATACGTGTTCCTTCAACATACAAAGACCTGGCCTCAAGAAAAGGATATGGTTGTCTCAACAGTGTCTCAACACTAGAATGCAGGTAGCGGAACACAGGAATTATCAATAAACAACAGGGACACAGGAGAACAGGAGAACTGGAGTAAGCACACGCCACAGTAGGGACTTCGAATGAAACGGAAAACCAGGGTAAGTTCAATAGTCAATATTATATCCAAGTATTCAAGGATATAGGATTAGGATATACAATTCTCTGTCTGGCCAGGCTGTAGAGAAAGGGAAACAGAGGGATGATGAAGACACATGGACGCAGTTTAGATGGTTCCCCCTGTTGCTGTGACCATACCAGGCCTCGTAGCTGGTATCAATGGTACCATTTACACAGTGAGCGATTTCTCAGGGTCTGGATGCACCAGGATGAGGGCGCTGGTAAAGGCTTCCTTTAATACCCGGAAGGCGTGGATGGCAGCAGGGTTCCAGGAAAGAGACTTGGGCTTGTGAGTGTCAAACATGTCAGTGAATGGGTTGATGAGGGTACACAGTGGTGCCACAGAGCTGTTCAAAAGCTGCTGGGATGAGAGGAAAGGGGTACCTGAACTGTCATCTGTTATCTTGTTGAGTGCATGGTACTCAATACAAGGCCACAAGCCTCCTTCCTTTTTTACCATGAAGAAAAAACTTGAAGCAGCAGGAAACATAGAAGGGTAAATGAAACCCTGTTTGGGAACCTCTTCAACATACTCCTCCATGGCCTTCTTTTCAGGAAGGATAAACTGGCACTGGCATATTCACCCAGAAGCAGATCAATGGCACAGTTCCATGGTCGATGCAGTGGCAGCTCATTTGGGGTAGAAGACGTCACTGAAAGGGGCATAGCACTTGGGGAATTCGACAGACTGTTTCTGCACTGGACTCTCCACTGAAGTGGCATTGACTGGCAACTGCTCTTGAACAATCCTTGATGGCAGTTTTAGAATCGGGAAACACTCAGAGAAACATTACTTGCCCCATTCCAGGATCTCACCTGTTCTCCAAGAAATTATGGTATTGTGCTGCATGAGCCATGGGCAACCTAAGATCATTTCCACAGAAGGGCCCTCCAGAACAAACAGATGTATAGACTCTTTATGCAACTGGCCCAATTGGATCTGGACTGGACCCACGCTGTAGCGAATGTGCCTCCTGCTCAAAGGTCTACCAGTTACTGACTGGACTTGTTAGATGGTTTCAGTAGCTTGAATGGGTAATCTGAGTTGGTGGCAGAGGCTTTCTGAGATTAAGTTTCCTGCAGACCAAGAGTCAATTAGGGTGGATACTGTAAGGGACATGTCAGTGGCAGTAAGGACTACATGAGTAGTGAGTGGCTGCATAATATTAATAGATGGGCGAATGACAATTACTACGGTCTGAGATGGACAGAGGGGGAATGCCCAGATCATATGCCCACTAGAGCCACAATTCAAGCATGCCTGCTGGCAGTCTCTGAGCATCCACAATCATGGGTTCAGGGCCTCGTTCTGGAGGGCGGATGGCAACTGGCCGGCGAAGGAGTGGAATTGAGTGCCAAGTATTAATTTCTGCATAATAGGACTGCATTTTGTTGGCACAGCGAATAGAGCACTGAATAAACTGTTCCAATCCACCATGTCATCCTCTGAGACAAGCTGTAGTAGCTGGTGAGCAATGAATAGAGCACTGAATAAATTGCTGCAATCCACCATGTCATCCTCTGAGACAAGCTGTAGTAGCTGGTGAGAAATGATTGTTTGTTCCAACCACTGGTGGCCACCAGAATTCAGATTCTCAGAACTCAGTTCTGCCAAAGACCTCCCTGAAGTGGTAGAAGTCATCACATACTGTCTGTGCCCAAATGGACTCTGCCCATTGTAGCACCAGCCCTTTAAGCAAAGAAAGGACAAAGACGATCTTAGCTCATTCTGTCACATAGAGATGCGGTTGGGTGCTAGGGTGCATTCAAGAATTAAGCCATTTCACTCCTCCAGAAGGCCAGAGGGGACAGGAGGTGAAGGAGACATGACCGGAGATGCGGGTTGTGATATGCTAACTTGACGTAACAAGTCAACCAGCTCTTGCATCGGGTCCGGTCCGCTCATCCTATCTTATGGTGTGGGTCAGAGCTTCTGTGTGGTGGTGTTTGAGCCTGGCCGATCCATAACACTTACGACCACAACATAATGATGTCATTATCTCTACAAAATGATCTTGATTTTATCATTTATCATCAATCAATCAATTAATCAATCACTTCATTTATATACTGAAGCAACTTTTAACAATACAGATTGTAGCAAAGCACTGAACAGTATTAAATAGGAGAATAGAGTGATGGTAATGTATAATGACAAGATTAAACAATTCATAGACAGTCTCTGTAATCAAATAGTTGATAATGGCTAAGCAAGCCAGAGGTTACAGCGGCATGGAACCAAAACCACATCCATGACAAAATGGAGAAAAAAAAAATTGGTAGAAACTAGGCTCAGTTGGGGCCAGTTCTCCTCTGGTTGGATGCCTACAGTAGCACATAATTTCCAGTAAAATTTTAAGCGCATGTAGGTGTCCTGGTCTCTGATAAAGGTCATCTCTTTGTGCTGATACACCACAAATCAGGATACAGAGTGAGAAACAGAATAAGAAAGAAACTACTGAATAACTGAAAGAGACTAATATTAGCGTAGATGCAATTCTTTTTAAGATGTAACAAGTACATTGTACTTTGAGGGAAGCGTTCCCGTTTCCAGGTTGATCTAATTAATGCAGCTTAACAATCCTTTAAGGGATTTTATTAATAGATGTGTATTAGAGTGTTATGTGTAAGCCAGGGTAAAGAGATGTGTCTTTTAGAGTGTATGTGTGTTACAGAGTGTGCCTGCCTCCCGAACAGTATTAGGTAAATTGTTCCTGAGTTTTGGCTCTAAATAGGAAAAAAAGATCTGCCGCCCACAGTAGATTTTGATATTCTGGGTCAAATGGCCAGAGTTTTGAGAATGCAGTGGACGTAGAGGGCTAAAATGTGATAAGAGCTCGCTCAAGTATTTTCCATTCAGGGCTTTATACGTATTAAGCCATTCAGGGCTTTATAAGTAATTAACAAGATTTTAAAATCTACAAAATGTTTGATAGGGAGTCAGTGCAGTGTTGGCAGAACTGGCTAATATGCTCATACTTCCTGGTTCTGGTAAGGAGTAGAACGTGTAGAACAACCATACAATAAAGCATTACAATCTCAGCTTGAGTTCATAAACACGTGAATTAACATTTCTGCATTTGACATTGAGAGCATAGGTTGGGATTTAGATATGTTCTTGAGATGAAAAAATGCAGTTCTACAGATGCTAGAAACATGCCTTTCAAATGAAAGATTGCTGTCAAACAGCACAAAAATCAAAAATCCAATTGTCTATGAAACCTTTGTTACTCTGTGGGAACCACTTCAACATCCAGCCATTGAAACCCAGCAGTCTGATGTGTATCTCATTACCTTGAACATCAAGTCGAACACCATTAGCGCTGACGAGAATAACAATCTTACTGAATTCAAGTTAAGCATTAGCCAGCACTTTTAAATTTGCAAAGATGTCAGGCACTCTGGCTTCCAGAACACATTGGACTATGGTACCTTGTGTCTCTATTTTCACATTCTGTACAATAGAATCACCAATTACTAGAGCACTTTCATCAGGTTTCCCAGTGGGTGCGTCACTGAGTGGGGAGAACCTGTTAGAAGTTCTGATCGGAACGGAAGAGCTGTGTTTTGACCCTTGACTATGCCGTCTCACAGTCACCCAGTTGCCCTGCTGCTTGGGCTCTAATGCCGGAACCGAACAATGTACATGATTCACTGAACTAGTCACATCCAAAGCCGTATCTACACCCCTCACATTATGACTGTCATCAATTAATGTTCGGATGCATGTCTCTAGTTCTAAAATCTTTTCTGTCAGCCTAACTATATCCCTGCATTTATCACATGTGTATCCCTCATCGCTGACAGAAAGAAATAAGCTGTACATATGACATGAAGTGCAAACAACAACACAAATAGTCATACTTACCATGATTGATGGTTTATTCACTTCCCACTGTTGTTTGATGAACTTGTGAAAAACAGAGCAAAACAAGAAATGAAACGGAGTGAGAAAAAAGAAAACAATAATGGCCGTAAATGGATACACAAGTGGAGTTAGTTGAATGCTAATGCACTACATTTGCAGTTTTTAGATCAAAGCGAACAACCAACAATCAAATTGGTCAAAACGTTTTATATATAACATAGGAAATATGGAGGGAGTTAAGTTATTGTAACATCCACACCAGGCTCCACCCTCACAGACACACAGCGATCACAGTCCCCTGAATACTGATCACACACACCTGGATTCCTCACCTGACAACAATCATCAGCACCATCAAGCACTGCATATAACCACACACCACTGTTTACTCTACGTCTGAGCTCGTTTCACGTAAGTGGACCTTACCATTGCTTCAGTACTTACCTGCTCCTTACCTTTTTCCAAACAGAAGACTCCGTGAATCTCAGATCCAGGATTTCCTCTCCTTCGACTCCTCAAGTGCATGTGGTGTGTGGTTCCGAACACTGGCGGCCGCATGTGGATTGAATGAAAAGGCCCTCATTACAACCTTTTGTCAAGGTTTAGAACCAAACCTACGACTCATGCTGGCCCCCTATGATGACTCCAATGGCCTGGAACTCTTTATTCAGATGGCTCTCCAATGCTCTGCTCGAGTGAATTCATACAGCACACTGCCTGTTAGCACTGCAACGAGTCTACCCCGCACGACAGAGCACCTGAGCCCTCCAGTAACCCATCCTGTAACCCACCCAGAGCCCATAGATGTAAATTGCCGACGTTTAACACCCCAAGAGCGTCAGATGAGAATCAGTAAAGGATTATGTTTATATTGTGGACAAGCGACTCACTTCCTCAAAGACTGTCCTCTTCATCCTCCAAGACCAGTGGTGATGTCAGACAATATGCCACCTCTTTCTTCGACTATTACTCTTACTGCTAAAGAGTTATCTATTTCTGTGGCAGCTTTGATTGACTCGGGCTCCGCTGGTAACTTCATCGCCGGGAACCTGGCACGGCGCCTGAAATTAAAGACTTCTCCCACTGAAGTAATCTATCAAGTTCAGTCTATCACCGGTAAACGGCTGTTAGCATGCCATGTGAGATGCCGTGCAGGGCCAGTCCAGGTACAAGTCGGGCTATGTCACATCGAGGAGATGTACTTTTTGGTACTGGAGGGCTCCAAGATGGATCTGGTGCTAGGGCGTCCGTGGCTGGCCAAGCATGAACCCATCCTCTCATAGGGCACAGGAGAAATCCTCAAACGGGGACCGCAGTGTTGGCCCGATTGTTTTGCTCAACTACCACTCCAACCTGCACGTCAACTTCACATATGTACTACCTCCATTGAAAGTCCCACTGATAAACTGTCTGTTGATATACCTTCCAAGTACATGGAATTCCAGGATGTTTTTTGCCCCAGGAGAGCAGCCAGTCTGCCGCCACATTGCCCATTGGACTGTGCGATTGATCTGCTTCCGGATGCCCAGTTGCCCAAGGGAAGGATCTATCCAATATCCATTACAGAAACAAAGGTGATGGAGGATTACATCAAGGAGGCACTGTCACACGACTATATTCGTCCGTCAACTTCCCCTGCTGCATCCAGCTTCTTTGTGGCCAAAAAGGATGGCGGACTTTGGCCATGTATAGATTACAGATCCCAGAACAAGGTTACAGTTCCCTTCAAGTATCCGCTGCCTCTAGTTCCCGCTGCACTGGATTACAGAAATTACAAGGTGCGCAGATATTTTCCAATCAAACCCATACTCACTTCCTGGGGTACAACATAGCTCCCACAGGTATTAGCATGAATAACTCAAAAGTTGAAGCCGTAGTTAATTGGCCTAAGCCCAGTTCAGTGAAAGAACTCCAACGATTCTTAGGGTTTGCCAACTTTTATCGTAGATTCATTCATAATTTCAGCATTTTAGCCAGCCCATTAACCTCTCTCCTGAAAGGAAAGCCCAAACACCTCCCTTGGACCCATGAAGCTACTCAGGCCTTCCAAAGGTTAAAAGATGCATTCACTTCAGCACCCATTCTAGTTTTTCCTGACCCGCAGAGGCCGTTTGTCGTGGAGGTGGACGCCTACACGACAGGAGTCGGAGCTATCCTGTCCCAGCAGCAGGGGAATCCACCTAAGCTTAAGCCGTGTGCCTACTTCTCCAGGAAGTTCAACTACGACATCGGCAACAGAGAGCTTCTGGCAATCAAGTTGGCCTTAGAAGAATGGAGAAACTGGCTGGAGGGGTCAATCCATCCTTTTCAGGTACTCACTGATCATAAAAACTAATTATATCTTCGGGATGCCAAGAAACTTAACCCACGCCAAGCCAGATGGTCTCTTTTCTTTAATCGTTTCCAGTTCACTATCTCCTATAGACCTGGCTCCAAGAATGTGCGAGCGGATGCTCTGTCATGGATGTATGCTCCAGATCATGGACCTGAGTCTATTGAAACCATCCTTCCTAAGCACATGTTCGTCTGTCCCATTCAGTGGGTGACCCCTCCAGCCGCAGCAGATCCAGCTCCAGCTCCTCCGCCGGGTTGCCCACCGAATGTCCGTTTTGTCCCTGAACCTGAGCGCATTCCATTGATTTACACAACTCACACGTCACTGGGCATCCAGGGACCAAAGGACCCTCTCGCTCCTTAAAAATCAGTTCTGGTGGCCCCACATGGAGCAAGATGTGCAGAGGTACATGAGAGGGTGTCGGCAATGCACCATGTCCAGGACACCCCGACATCTACCTGCTGGAAAGCTGATACCTCTCCTGACACCTAACTGTCCCTGGTCACACCTAGGAGTAGACTTCATCACCGACTTGCCCGCCTCTGAAGGTAACACTTGCGTCCTAGTTATAGTTGACCGTTTCTTAAAGTTCTGCCGTCTCATTCCCTTCAAGGGCCTGCCTACAGCATGGGAGACCGCTCAAGCCCTCTTCAACCAGGTGTTCAGGAATTATGGATTACCCGAGGATATTGTTTCCGACAGAGGACCACAGTTCATCTCACGAGTATGGCGGGCATTCTTCAGACTCCTAGGTGTGACCGTCAGTCTGTCCTCAGGTTATCATCCCCCAGACCAATGGACAGACTGAGAGGAAGATCCAGGAAGTGGGACGGTTCCTCTGTACCTTCTGTCACGACCACCAGAACTCCTGGAACCAGTAATGGGTTATGGGGTAATATAACATCCACACCAGGCTCCACCCTCACAGACACACAACGATCACAGTCCCCTGAATACTGATCACACACACCTGGGTTCCTCACCTGACAACAATCATCAGCACCATCAAACACTGCAAATAACCACACACCACTGTTCACTCGACCTCCGAGCTCGTTTTACGTAAGTGGACCTTACCATTGTACTTACCTGCTCCTTACCTGTTTCCAAACAGAAGACTCTGTGATTCTCCAGGTCTGCTCCAATTCCCAGGATTTCCTCTCCTTCGACTCCTCAAGCGCATGTGGTGTGTGGCTGTGATCATCTGTCTGTTCCTCCTCTTCGGATATCCTGACAAGAATCAAAGACTTTAATCAGTTCAGTTTTCATACCCAGTATTGGATTAATTTAAGTAATACCCAGTATTGGATGAATTTAAGTTTACTTACCTTTGTTTCATTTATATCCTGTTGAATAAACTTTATATTGACTTTTATCTGCTTGAGTCCGTCTGCTTCATTACAGTTATATTTTATCACTTTAAACAACAGAGTGATATATCATGTTTTTAATTTACCTCATGGTCACAACATGTTATGTCATGTCCTGTTCATTGTTATCCGTTGCCGTCAGTGGCATTGCAATGAGGGGGAAAAGGGGGACAAAGTGCATAAGGCCCAGAGGTTGAGTGGGGCACAGAACAATGCCCCCATTAATAGATAATGAGAGAAATTAATAAAGTGAGAGAAAACATCAATAGTGTGACCTGTCAGCTTCAAATATCTACATGCACTGTCTGATTATCAAAAAACATCTTAGATTTCCCTTGCCTTGCCTTAATGGCTTACTGTACAACCACACTAAAGTTTATTGTTTTGATACCACAGAGCAGACACAAAATGTGCATAGTTTGATACAGAGCATTTTTCTTTGTATTATTTGCCTGTAAGTTTGACAGTATCACTGCACCGTTTCTGTTTTTTTATTTCCAGCAGAAGTACAATGCGTGCCTGACATCTAGAGGACATTCTGAAAATAATCACTGTCCAACAAAAGAAATGGACAAGTGGATATATTGATATAATATTTATGGATAGCATTTTTTTTTTTTTTTTTTTTTTTACATTTTAACACATTGGTTCTACCCTGGCAGCAAAGTAAACACAAAAACAAAGGTAATGGATTGTCATTATTCATTACACAAATAATAAAGAAGTTGGAAGATGACATCCTGATTTTCAGGTATATCAATTTAGCACCGCCTGCTTTTAAAATAACACCCCACACAATCTTCATTATAAAATAATGAACTGAGGGGTGGGTGAATAAGAAAAAGCAAGAGATGTGGATCACACTGTATATTTATCTATGCCTGTCATTTAACTGTATTTCTCCAGCTTCAGTCCACACATCAGACACATGTCAGCTCCAGGGGCGCTTTCAGTTGAACAGCATGTACCAGGAAGGAGACATTATGCTTGGAGGCCTGTATATGATTCATTTCTTCCCAGTTGTTCCAGATCTGAACTTCAAAATAGAACCAAAACCACCATACTGTGAAGAGTGAGTCTGGAGTCAGACAGACCATACAACTATAAATGAGGAGAAAGGAAAAAAAAAAAAAAGAAAGAAAAAAATACTTAGAATATTCTACTTGCCTGCTTTTTCAACTTTATTAAAATTTGGCCTTGTTCAAAGCTTGACAAAAAAAAAAATCTGTTTTGAAACCACTGTTAATGTCAAAATTTAACTTTTTTGTTTGTTTATAGATTTGATGTGGAAAGCTTCCAGCAGGCACAGACCATGGCTTTCACAATAGATCAGATCAATAAGAATCCAAATCTACTGCCTAACATCACTCTTGGTTACCATCTTTATGACAACTGTGTGAGACTAGGAATGGCATTGCGGGCTGCAATATCCCTAGTCAGTGGGACTGAGTCCTTCTCTAACCTCAACTGCACTGGCCCTCCGCCAGTGATTGCAATCGTTGGGGATCCAAGTTCAACTCCTTCCATTGCAATTTCCAGCATTCTGGGACTATTTCGAGTACCTCTAGTAAGATGGAATGAAAAGAGTACAAATAAACTGTATGCATATTTTTGCACATTTCGGTTAAATGTTGTGTCCTTTTCAACTATATATATCCATGATCTGTTTCTTCAAGAAATTACTTTATTAACGGCATGTGCAAGAAAAAAAAAAAAAAAGCACTGATAATTTTTTTTTTATTGTTTCATTGTTTTTCATGTCTTCTCCCTCCATTTCACGTTTTAGGTTAGTTACTATGCCTCCTGCTCCTGTTTGAGTGACAGGAAAAAATACCCCTCTTTCTTCAGAACAACCCCCAGTGATGCCTTCCAGGTGAAGGCTATGGTTCAGCTCTTGAGGCATTTTGGATGGACCTGGGTTGGTCTCATCTACAGTGATGATGACTATGGTGTCTCCGCAGGTCAGTCCTTCCAGAAAGAAATGCAGCTGTTTGGACATTGTATTGATTTTTCAGAAATTTTGCCCACTGATAACAACCTGAGAGATATTCAGCGTATAATGGGAGTGATTCAGGCCTCTACAGCAAGAGTGGTGGTGGTTTTTTCCACTTCATCATATTTATTACCTTTGATAGATGAAGTGGTGTCACAGAATATTACAGGCAAACAGTGGGTTGCAAGTGAAGCATGGTCTACTGCACCTGTACTGCACACTCCACGTTTACTCCCCTTCCTGGGGGGCACAATGGGCATTGCCGTTAGACATGGAAAAATCCAGGGGTTTCATGACTTTTTGCTACGTACTCGTCCCAGCAGTGAACCTAGAAATAATTTGCTGAGGATCTTCTGGGAAAACCAGTTCAGGTGCAGTTATGGAACTGGGATTACAGTGAAAGATGGAGAGCAAGTGAAAAAGTTGTGTACAGGACAGGAGGATCTGAACATCACTGAATCACCATACACTGATGTTTCTGGGTTGAGAGCAGCGTATAATGTCTATAAGGCAGTTTATGCCCTGGCACATGCACTACATGACATAATGCAGTGTGAGAAAGGGAGAGGGCCATTCAGTGGGAATAGCTGTGCTGACATAACCAACCTGAAACCCTGGCAGGTAAGTAAATCCCAGGTATTTTAAAGATTCTCTTTAGGCCTATAGACCAGCTGTACGTGAAAAAGAAATATATTTGCTTTATTATAATTATTTCAGATAAATATATCTAACCTGTTTAAAAACTGTACAGCTGGTTCACTACCTACAGAAAGTGAATTTCACCACAGGATTTGGGGATCATGTGTCATTTGATAAGAATGGAGATGCTCTGGCCAGCTACGATGTGTTGAACTGGCAGCCAAGCTCTGATGGATCAATAAAGATCTATACAGTCGGTGTAGCAAACGAAGGAACCAATACAGAGATGGTGCTCACACTGGATGATGATGCAATATATTGGAACTCTGAGACAGAAAAAGTAACATTGATTGTTACTGTCTTCCTTTCTGCAGATATACAGTCTAAATAATACATTGTCAATACTATGATAAGACAAAGGACAATAATTAATAGAGGCCAAGATATTCATTATCTAAATGCTTTGAGAAAGACACAGCTAACCGATGATGTCTCTTTCAGCCCCCACGGTCTGTGTGCAGTGAGAGCTGCCCCCCAGGAACCAGACGAGCTACACGCAAGGGCCTTCCTATCTGCTGTTTTGACTGCCTGTCATGCGGAGATGGAGAAATTTCAAACACAACAGGTGTTTATTCTACTGAGAAGAGTATTGTTTGAAATTTTGGAAATTAACTCAGTTCCCGCTTTCATTTTTACCTTTTCTCTCTTACTTAATCATAGATGCAATTCAGTGCACAGTGTGTCCAGATGACTTTTGGTCCAACCCAGAAAAGGATCAGTGCATCCCAAAAGAAATAGAGTTTCTGTCCTTTGAGGATCCTCTGGGCATCTCTCTGACCACTGCATCTTTGCTTGGAACTTGCTTATGTGGTCTTGTGATGATCATCTTCACTCTTCACCGTAACACTCCCATTGTACGTGCCAACAATTCAGAGCTTAGCTTTCTGTTGCTGTTGTCACTCAAATTGTGTTTCCTGTGTGTGCTGCTGTTTATTGGTCAGCCACAGTTGTGGACATGTCGGTTACAACATGTTGTGTTTGGCATAAGCTTTGTCCTCTGCATCTCCAGCATCCTGGTCAAGACTATGGTTGTAATAGCCGTATTCAAGTCATCTCGACCAGAGGACAAAGGTGCGATGAAATGGTTTGGAGCAGTTCAACAAAGATGTACAGTTCTGGTCTTAACAGCACTTCAAATTGTGATATGTGCAGTCTGGCTATCAACTGCCTCTCCAACACCTCATAAAAACAACCAGTATACTCGCTCTAAAATAGTATATGAATGTGCTATAGGCTCATTGGCTGGTTTTTCTATGCTGCTGGGATACATTGGATTCTTGGCAGTAGTAAGCTGTCTCTTAGCTTTCATGGCGAGAAATCTACCAGATCATTTTAATGAAGCAAAGTTCATCACATTTAGCATGTTGATCTTCTGTGCTGTGTGGATTGCATTTGTTCCAGCATATATTAGCTCAGCAGGTAACTATGTAGCAGTAGAGATTTTTGCCATTTTAGCTTCTAGTTTTGGATTACTGGTGGCCATTTTTGCCCCTAAGTGCTACATCATCCTTTTACATCCAGAGAGAAATACTAAAAATGCCATCATGGGAAGAGAAACAAAATAAAGAGTTTAACATCCTGCCTGCATACCTCTTTTGTATGAACCTTCAAAATAATCAATCAATCAATGCCCTGCTTGTAGACATATGTGTAAGTGTTTCTAGATTTTATTGTATGTAATTTAAACAAATGACTTACAGTGGGTGCAGATGACTCATACAATGCCTGTTTTGCATATTTTGCATAGTGGTAGTAATTTTTTATTAGCACCCCCCTCATATGCATAATAAAAAAAGTAATAAATGCAAAATAGTCTGAGAGGTTCTTTGCTGCTAGCAGAGGCTTTATCATGCTAGCATGTGCACCCGGTACTGGAAGTCATATATAGAGAAAAGGGTAAGTGATAGGAGGAAAAGGCAAGGTCTGAGTAGTTGACAAGTTGCGTGCATGGGGGGTTGGATGGCTCAAGCCCCAATTGCTCTTTTAGTCTGTTCTAGGTGCCCATAGACTTTGATCCCTAAAGAATCACTGAAGACCTGTAGCAGTGAGATCCAGGACTTGAGGTTGGGGCCTGTGGGCTTTGTTCTCTCAGACAGATAAGATGGATGCTAAAGGATTCTGCTTTATTTAATTAATTGGTTCACAATCCCAGTCCTTACAGTCAAATAGAACAAATGCCATACCAAATAAGAGACCCTGCCCAAAACACAATCGAAAATTGAATGGAGATGTATTGGATGTAATGGAAAGTATAATTGTGTCTACTGGTATGTGATGGATTCTGTTCGAGGGACATTAAATCCTACTGGAAAAATTCCAGTCCATGACACTATGGAAACGGCTCCAGTGTGACGGCTCTGAATCGTGTGTAAAATCAGCCAATGAATTGTTGGGACGTCATAGGCGGGTGACGTCACTGGTCAGGAAGCATGAAAGCACATGGAATGCTGCCAGCTTCAGCTTTCTGTCATTCAGCAAAGCGCTCTGTGTACTGTTTGTGTCTTCCAAAAGAGTCTCTGTCAAAAAAATTAAAAAGACAAAGAAAAAAAGGGGTGAGGGCAACTCATGCTAGAGTGTGTGTTCCTTCGTGCAACAGAGATATATTGTCTACCTGGAAGAGCTGCAGACATTGTGAGAGAATGCCACTACGTGTGCTTCGCTCCCGGAGGGCTCTCTTTAATAATAAAAAGGGAGCCTTCATAAGCGGTTCTCGCAGCACTGGTCCTGCTCAAGCCGAGGCTGAGCCGCGTTGGCGCTTGTGGGGATCGCAGCCTGAACGCGAGCAGGGGAAACGCCTTGTGGGTAGGGGTGTGCGCTCTGCTACTTCCCCTCCCCAGGGCGGCGCAGCACTTCTCCACTCCTCATCCGAGGATGAAGAGATGGAGGGCGCTGATGAGACCGCAGTCTCTTTATCGTCCCAGTTTGAGGAGCTCTTGAAGGTGGTGACTAGTGCTTCCGCTGATCTAAATATAGAGTGGCAGCAGAGATTAAACTAATGCTTCAGTAAATGAAAAAGCAAACGTTTCTGCGGACGCGGCCAATAAATAAATAAATGCCTTCAAGAAGGAGCCTCCCGTTTTTTTCCCGAAGTGTCAAACGAGGTGTCAAAATCGTGACCGTTCACAGCCTCGTCCCCGTAAACAATGTAATGGGGATAAATGAGAGCGGTTATAAGACAAAGCAATGAATTGAACAGACGCTTGCGAGCTATCTCTCTCTCAACGCTGCATCGTCTTTACTAGTAAAAGCTAAATCAGTTCAAGGGGGCCCAGAAATCCTAGAGACACCACAGTTACATACTGGCTTTCATAAAATGAGAAAAAACATCAATAGTGTGAAACAAGAACTGTCAACTCTTCAAATAACAAATCAATTTATTAAATAAAAAGTTTATTTAAAAACACAACTTAATAAATGAATAAAACACTTTAACACGTTAGTTTTGCATGTTTCTTTTTATTTCTTTTTATTTTTTTATTTTTTTTTTATTTTTTATTATTATTTATTTGTTTTTTTTTATTTTTTTGGTTTCTGAAATAAGCTCGGAAGACATTTAAATGTCCATTATTTGTTTTTTGTTGTTTTTTTCTACCCCAGTTAAAGGACAATAACACACATTTCTACCCTGGCAGCAAAGTAAACACAAAAACAAAAGTAATGTATTGTCATTACACAAATAAATAATAAAGAAGTTGGAAGTTGACATCCTGACTATTTAGCACCGCCTTCTTTTAAAATGACACCCCACACAATCTTCATTATAAATTAATGAACTGAGGGCTGGGTGGATTAGAAAAAGCAAGAGATGTGGATCACACTGTATATTTCTCTAAGCCTGTCCTTTAATTGTATTTCTGTAGCTTCAGTCCAGACATCAGACACATGTCAGCTCCAAGGGCGCTTTCAGTTGAACAGCATGTACCAGGAAGGAGACGTTATACTTGGAGGGCTGTTTATGGTTCATTTCTTCCCAATTTTTCCAGATCTGAACTTCAAAACAAAACCAGAACCACCATACTGCGAACAGTGACAACGGAGCCAGAGTAATTGTACACAGAAAAAAGAAGGAAAAATAATACTAATAAATATAAATATTCTCCTTTTCTACTTTTACCTCAGATATGCTCAAATTCTGCCTTGTTGAAAAAAAAAAACTTTATTAAAACCAATGTTTATGTCAACATTTATTTATTTTTTTCATAGATTTGATATGGAAAGCTTCCAGCAGGCACAGACCATGACATTTGCAATAAACAAGATCAATAAGAATCCAAATCTACTGCCTAACATCACTCTTGGTTACCATTTTTATGATAACTGTGTTAGCCTAGGAATGGCATTCCGGGCTGCCATATCCCTAGTTAGTGGGACTGAGAAGTCCTTCTCTAACCTCAACTGCCCTGGCCCTCCACCAGTGGTTGGTATTGTGGGGGATCCAAGTTCAACTCCTTCCATTGCGATTTCCAGCATTCTGGGACTATTTCAAGTAGATGGAATGAAAAGAGTACAAATACACTGTATGCTAACTTTTACACTTTTCAGTTAATTTTAAGAATGTAGTAGACTTTCATTACATTAATTAAGAGTTGATTATAAGGCAGAGAGCTGAAACCATTAATTTGCATGCAAATTCAAGATTATTTACAATTCATAGATTTCACGTCTAAAACTGATTTCTGTGCAACATTTTATAAATGAGACCCCAGAACCGCGGAATTATGTCGTATTAAATCTATCTAGAATAGATTTAGCATATTGATTGCCCTATTTTTTATTTATTTTTTTGTAAATGATAATGTTTTTGCAAATAAAGTAAAAAAATAAAAAATGAAATAAATAAATATATATATATATATATATAGACATATGCTATTTACAAATCAGTCTTTTGTGGAATAAGTGATGGTTAATTAATAATATTAATACAATTGGACAATATCTTCAGGACAGATTTGAGAAGCACTTGCGCTAAATAAATAAGAAACAAACATGGTTATGACTCAGAACAGCTTTATTATAGGGAAACAGAATCACAAAACAGAAAAGAAGTTCTCACATGGATAATTATTATTTTCCCATAAGAAACCTTTTGGTGTTGTTTTCTGGCTTGAGTAAAATAATGTAACATTTTGGGACAAAGATACAAAACAGGAGTCCAAAACTAGAGGCCAGTATGGCAAATATTTCCACAGCTACACTGTACTTCCCCGGTGAGCTGACATAAGCCGGCACAAATGCAATCCACACAGCACAGAAGATCAGCATGCTGAAAGTAATGAATTTTGCCTCATTAAAGTTATCTGGAAGTTTACGAGCAAAGAAGGCTAGCAGGAAACAGACAACAGCCAGAAAGCCAATGTAGCCCAGAACACAGGTGAATCCCACAACTGACCCAACTGTGCACTCAATGATGACCTTTGACCCTTGGATTCCAAAGTTACGGTGTGGTGAAGGTGGACTGACAGAAAGCCAAATGGCACAGATAACCACCTGAACACTGGTAAAGACCAGAACACTTCCTCTCTGCTGACCTACTCCAAACCATTTAATAAGAGCTGAGGATCCAGGTCTAGTGGAATGAAACGCAACAAGAACCACAATTGTCTTGACCAGAATACAGGAGATGCACAAGACAAAACTGATCCCAAACGCAGCTTGCTGAATCCTACATGACCAGAGCGATGGCTGGCCTACAAACACCAGCGAGCACAAGAAGCAGAGTTTGAGAGACAGAAGGAGCATGAAGCTGAGCTCTGAGTTGTTGGCTTTAACTATCGGAGTGCTCTTATGGTACAGGAAAATCACAACCACTGTAGCTGTGATGATGATACCCGAAACAGCAACACTTATCAGCGTGATGCCCATTGTTTCTCTCACCGAGAGGAACTCAGTCTCACGGGGCACACATTCATTTCTGAAACGATTAGACCAGAACTCTTGGGGGCATCTATGACATTTTATTGAGCCTAGGGAAAAAAATAAATAAATAAAAAGAGCAACATTAAAGATTTATGGTATTTAATATCTTTATAAATTATTGTTAGAGAGTTATTGTTGAATGACCTGTAATGTTACTGATTTCCCCCTCCGTACAGGGCAGGCAGTCAAAACAGCACACTGGCAAACCCTTCTTAATGGCTTTACGTGTGCCAGGGGGACACTCAGAAGTACACACAGACACAGGCATCTGGAAATACATATTACACAAAATATTACACCTTTTTTATATTGTATTGATTTGTTTTGTAATTGTATTAGAGCTGTTAAATGATAATGGCATTCAAAATAAAAGTTTTTGCTTACATAATACATGCATGTGTGAGGTGTATGTTTATTGTGATATGCAAATACACAAGCATCTATATATTTGAGGATACAATATAAATTGATAATATGAATATAAATATAAACATTTAAATACATATAAATATTTCCAAAATATATGTGTGTGTGTGTGTGTATGTGTGTGTGTGTATTTATATAGCCTATACCTGTACATAACAAATATACACAAAACACACACATATATTATGTAAACAAATTAATCATTAATAATCTTCTGACTGCACTAATTTATATTAGAAGCCCTTTTCACCTTCCCAAAATCTCCAGGCCATGAAATGGCCGACTCATTAATAATAAGCTGATTCCCATCCACTCGTCCAATGGAAAAATACTTAAGCGAACCATCAGGAGCTCTCTGCCAGTTCACCAGGTTATAGACAGGTGGGATGCTGCTGTTCAGGAAATAAAACTCCTCTCCTGACTGGGTGGTGAAATGAACTTTTCCAATTTTCTGTAAAAGCTGAACATGAGAGAACATTTAATATGTTTGGAGCAACCATATCATTGTTTTTTATTCATTTATTTTACAAAATGGGCAGTGTACATTAATCAACATTTTTGAATGTAAATGTACGCAAATTAGCCCGAAAGCTAGTTTTTATTGGTAGTACCTTTTCCAGATGTTATTAGGCCAAAAAACTAGAAAATGAAAAGAAACACACACAAAAAAAGAAAAACAGACAATTAAACAACAAATAATACAAAATAATAATAAAAATAAAGCACTAAAATGAATAATAATACCAGCTTATCAAGATAGACACAACATTAATGTTCACATTGCCTATGAAGAAGCCATTTCTTAAAAGTATGCTTAAATGATATTAAATGATAATAATGTGAATAAATTTATTCAGATACTTAAGATTTTAAAACTAACATCAAATACTTTAACCGAAAAGTTGGTGGATACAAAACAAACACTCAAATTGTGTTCATTTGAATATGCAAGGTTCTGAATTAATACATTTAAAATTAATAAAATTAACAACATCTTTGAGCTTTAACAGTGTTTTAACCTTACATAAGACATAATCTTTTTGTAGACATGATCTAAAAGAGGACATAATAAATTATTTAAAAAAGTTACACTGGAAAAAAAAATGATTTTCTGTTGATTAAAATAAATTGTTTTCAATAAATATACAACACTCAGAAGTCTGTTGGATAGTTCATATGTTCATATTGTGTTATCCAATTACATTCATATTTATTTTAAATATGTCTTTTTAAAAGTATATATATA
>JAUMHG010000019.1:1746099-1767693 GCA_032359395.1 Enteromius anoplus
TTTCATTCCATATATTCACATTTCATTTTATATATTCAGACTTTCATTCTATATATTCATGTTTCACTCAATTCCATATTCTCACATATTACGTCCTAATGGTATTTAAAGTGTATCTAGATGAAAAACGATCACAAACTCATTGTTTGCAATTTGTTGCCGAGGCGGGATTCGAACCTCTAATCTTGTGCACTTCATTCGTCCCGCCTCCCTTCGTTCCTATTGGCTAGTTATCGCTCTACACCTATGCGCGACTGGCCGCACGATGTGTGCTGTATGTTTCTTCTTTAAAAAAGTTCCTGTATGTTATCACTCTTTATATCAAATATCTGATATTCAAACAATAGTAAATATATATTCGTGTTGTATAAGAGTAAAGTATGGAGTATGGATGTTGTGAGAGGCTTCACTGCACGGAATAAACTGCTTATTTTTGAAAAATGTCTTATATCTAACTACAAAACAAAGATACAATTAATAAACGTCATATTAAATGATTTTTCAGCAGATTCAGAGCGTGGCTACGCCGAGGCGTTCCTAAAGCGTTTCAGACGCAGTGTGAGTTCCTGAAAAGGAAATTAACTTTTGAATTTACACATAAATTGGCAGATACATTATCTTGTGTCAAGATGCTCTGGTCTGTTGTCCAGTGAAGTACAGTAAAGCTGCAGCTATAAGCTCTGGTTGCTTCATGGCTTCTCCAAAACGTTTGAGAATGCCTCCATAGGGCCTTAAGAGGGGTTGACAGACTTTACATGTTGACTCTAGCTTCTTCGGCTTGTCCTGCTGTTGATGAAGAGCTGGCAGCAGAAAACCCATATGAACTGCAAAAAAATGCTTTCTAAGACTAGATTATTTGTCTTATTTCCAGCCAAAATTTCTAAATATTATCAAATCAATAAGGATTTTCTAGACAAGAAACAATTACTGTTGTTTTAAAAAAAAAAAAAAAAAAAAAAACTAAAATTAAGTGAGTTTTTACTTAAAACAAGCAAAACAATTTGCGTGTACTTAGGTGAAACATTTGGATGTTTTCAATAATCTTTCAGTAAACAACAATAGGCTAATATTTATCTCTTAGTTTGAGAAAATTACCTGTTTTTCTAAAAATATATTGAATTTCCTTTTTTTCTGACATAGAATGGAAATTTCTGTACTGGGAAAAATCTGTACTTCGGTTGCCTAATCATCAAGCACGCCCGTGGCATGGAAGATGGACCGATATGGACCTCAGTATCAGTACTAGGCTATAACTTTCTTGTTTTAAACTATTGTTTAACCATTAAAGATAACCAGAGCACATTTAAATATCATATGGAGCATTAAAATAGATTCAATTATCCATTAATAAAAGATTAACCACCATACCATATAACCCAAATAAGTTCCTTAAGGCAAATTCACACTGCACAGACAAACGCCAACAGACTTCAACAGACTAGTAAGCTGTAGTATTAAGAATCTTATGAAAAATAAGAATCTTGTTCACACCGCATCAGCAGAATGACAAACTTTCACTGACTGGTAAAAAAAAGATGATCCTATTTTCACACTCCAAATGTTACTCTTATTAATGTATCTGTGTGTCGTTATTCACATGAAAAGACAATGAATTAAACAAAAGAGGCTTTGGGCGAAGCCTTGGTTGTTGTAATTTAAATGAAAAAAAAAAAAAAACTCTAACCAACTCCAACCAACATCTGGGAAACACTGATCCAACAAACTGTTTGCGTTTTTCTGTGCGGTGTGATTTGGCACCAAATAACTTGCAAAATATTGAGGTTTTTTTTTTACATACATTAAAAGTGAAAAACATTTATTTGATTAGAATTACATTCATTTCTTATAACTTAACGATGATGTGCTTCTCTCTTTTGGTCCGAAAACAAAAACTTATAGCAGAATTATACTGGTAAAATATCTCTGAAATCCCAATATTTACTCCCGAATATAAAATTATTAGTAATTATTCAATAAAGAGATCAATAAACGAGTGTTTGTGAGTCAGTTTTATTATTATTTTCGAGCGCGCGGCTTTATATGAAGGAGAAAAGCGCGTGCTGAAGAAGCGCGTGCAGATCTGAGGATGCGCTGTGAAACATAGGCTACAAACAAACCCAGTATTTATTATATGCTTTGACTACGCTTATGGCTTAATTTTAAGCTAGAAAATTGGAATTATATTTTTATTATAATGCGATTGGTCTATAAAGCTTATAAAGCTTCAGACATGAAATTCTGCAAAAAATAAAAAATAGTTCCTGATTAAATACTACATAATTCAGCATTAGAAAAATCAGAACCATCTGCAAAGTTTAAATTGTTTACATAGTTATATGACAGCTAAAATTAAGTTGCAGGGGACGTTATGTGAACGTTCCCTTTAGGTTGTAAAAATAAAATATAAAAATAAACAAGTTCCCAATCAGATTTGAAGAACCAATTTATAGTTTTTGTGAAGTTTAAGCTTACTATCAGTGTTTGATGCTTGTACGTCAGTGTCAGTCATCTATTATTAATATGATTTTAGGCATTCCTTTTGGGTAAGGTTAGGTTTAGGTGTATAGGGATATGGTCAAAACTACAATTTTGGATTAAAACGTTGTTCCAGGGTCAACAAAATATGTTGACCCAGGAACACATCGAGCAAAATTAGGACATGCGAATGCTGCACGCGCGTGTATGGTTGTCAAGGTATCGAAGATAAGCCATTCCCTTTGCCAAAAGAGGTCCAAACACTTATAAGAGACATTAATGCCATACACCCTTAAAAGAACACAATTCAAAAGGGTTATGTCCTTCGAAGAGCGTAGGATACTCAGCGTACTTCTGTTTGGAATTCGCTCATTCACTAGCTGTAACCACAGTAACTATGTCTCTATGGAAACGTCCACAACAAAACACCGCTGTTGTAGGTTTGTCGCAAGTAGCTGTGGTCAACACTGGTTTTACTCTCCATTCTTTGAAGCGGATCTTAAACACTGTTTGAACAGTATTTAAATCCCCATAATAACGTCTGGCAGCTTCCTCAAACAAAATGGTAAGTGCTTTTTTGAAAATGAAACCCTACATAATGGTCAGAAACACTAAACTGTTCGCTTTGCCTTTTGCGGTTTACATTTTTGAGCCAGCCTTAACGTTAGCCTAGTTTCTTGCACCCATGGGCAGATGCTGTCATCGCAATAAAATGTGAAGAAAAAGGGCAAATAAATCACACAGAATAAATATTTTTGAAAATCTAAAAGTTTTCTGGAAGGGGTAGTGTAGGGTTGGTACGGCGATAGAATACAGTCTGTAACCATTACACCTATGGAGAGTCCCCACAGGGATAGCTGACCAGACGTTTGTGTGTGTTTGTGTAAATGTATTCAAACAATCCATTCTGAAGCATAGTCCCATCAGGGCTCTATCTGTAAATTGATTTCTAGGACATTTTCTAACTTACAAAAGGCAATATTCAGCTAAATGTACGTGTCATAATTTACGTCAAAGAAGAAAAAAAAAAAGATATCAATATCAACAAACCTTATCTTTCCACTAGAGAGGGAGCTGCATCGAAAGTGCCATTTAAATGTATTTACACAGACTGTTTAATGAAGATAAGAGGTTCCAGAAATGCATTTACATGGTAGAATTTCAAATGTAAATACATTATAATAAATGTTTCACATTTTTAACATAAATACTAATTGTTGGGGAAAAATGCTATGATAGGCCCACTTTTAAACATAAAACCAAACCACCACTAGGTGGTGGCAAGTCAATAAATGAAGTGACAGTCTGCGCCCCAGTGCATACTGTCCATCTGAAATTCTATGTGATATGATTAGTAGCCTACTATTGGGCAAATATGGTGGATAATGTTACGTATTCTGTGTGCTGTGCACCAAGTTCACGTGCACCTGCCGCGCCAAGGATCGGTTCACCATCAGACCCACCGGCAGACTGTATGGAGGGCGGAAAGGACCTCAACCGGCCAGGAGAGTCCTTCCCATTCCAGTTTCCCACGAATCCCGCTCCGCATTCACGGCAAGAAGAGCCATCCCCGATCCCTGAGAGTCCTGTTTCCAAGTCACGTCCAGTAGAGCCATTCCAAATTCCCTGCAGATTCCGTTCCACAGTCTCAGCCAGGAGTGCCATTCCAGAGTCCTGAGAGTCCTGTTCTTGAGTGACGGCCAGGAGAGCCGTTCCTGATCCCCGCGGATTCCGTTCCGCATTCACGGCCTGAGCCTGCCCCTCCCAATTGCCCACCAGACCTCCCCGGTTGTTGTTGTGGTTGTTGGTGGTGTTTGTTATGGCGCCTTCAGGAAGGGGGGCACAATGTTACCTATTCTGTGTGTTGTGTTGTGGTTTTTCCCCACGTGTCTGCCTTTGCCCTTATTTGGTAGTTCCTGTCCTTAAAGTGATTATCAGTTGATTAGTCTCCCTCTGTGTTCCCCAGCTGTTTTCTGTTCTGCCCATTATGTCTGCGTGCTTATATACCCTTTCTGTTTAGCTATCCCTTTGTCTGTGATAAATGTTGTATGAATGTGATAGAAGTGTTGAAGCCACTCTCTTGAGATTAAAAGCACCTCTTTGATATATCCTTCGTCAGTTCTCATTACTACAACCATGATAAGTAACAGATGATATGCACATTTGGGAAGCAGGGACTGTCTTTTATGTCTTTTTATCTTGTTAATTTTAGTGAATTAAAAATGAACTGTTAAACTTCTGGAACTAAAGTGTATGTATATTCCTTACTATACCTCCCCTCAAGGTTAGTAATGGCAGTTATTTTTGACATTTTGGACACTTATACAGGTTATAAATCATACTAAATGTTAATGTTGGGCTAGGAGTATGATTAATGTTAGGCTTAACATAATGTTATACTGTTTGTACTATTTAATTTATGGAATGTCCCCATAAAACATGGAAACCTGCATTGATTTATGTGGTTTATGAGGACACAAATGTGTGTAAGTGTGTGTGTTAAATGTTCCTGAGACTTCAATCATACAGCTTCTCACTAGGTGTTCTTGACATTTGTTTCTCAAAGATAATAAAGGAATCATTAATGCCTTATGCTTTTCAGTCTCAAAGTGCCACATCCTCATGTGGAAAGCAGTCAGGCAGCAGTGCTTTCACTCGCCGCTATCGCACACGAGCCCTCACCTCCCATGTGGATGAGAGCCTCTTTGGGACACCAAAACAGGTAGAAATAAGCCTACTGAACAATGGACATTGTCTTGTCTGAATGAAAATAAATAAGCAGACTGAACTGTCTTTTGTGTCAGCATTCTGCTGGTGAAAGGAAAGATAATCCAGATGGCGGGAACATGAGACTGAGGACACGCTCTGCTCCTGCGCCCAAAGAGCCACAGACAGTACGCATCATCACTAAAGACCTTATCAGGGATCTCAGGCAAGTAGAAGCAAAGGGTTTTTGCAAAAAGTGGTTACTTGTAGTTGTACCTACTGAGGTTCTTGCATTACCTTTTCAGACACTGACTTAAACCAAGTGTCAGAGAGTTGGCAAAAAACAGCTTCATCACACAAACGTATCCTACATGCAGTTTAGAAAAAATTCATAATATTGTATTTATGGGCTACATGTCTCTGTGTATTATTGTTTTATCATTGTTATATTAGTGAATTTATCATTATAGTCTATCAAACTAGACATGTATTTTAAAAATGTAATCAAAAAAACTTACAAAAGAGAACAAACTAATTACATTATTGTTACATTATTATTATAACAAAAGTACATTATCGTATGCGTTCTGTTATTATTTTTAGTATCATAATGTACCTTAAAGAAGTCTAGTTATACTGTTATCAACATACACAGTAGACACTCTTTAATTAGGAAGAATAAAATATGCGCTAAAAAAAATATGTGGAGCTAAACTTTGCAGCGAAGTGGACCTACAGGGCCAGAGTTAAGAACCCCAGCCCTAAAATATAATGAACTCTCCTGTCCAAGCAGTTTTTGTGCTAAGATAAGATTTATGTCAGAGTTGGGATTGCGAGTCGGCTTTAAAACCCCAAAACAATCACCCCTGTTCAAAAATACTTGTACAGGTGTAAACTGATTCAGTCATATTAAATAATATAAATAAATCAGTAGTTCCTAGTCACATTCCTGAAGTCTCCTAACATTGCATGTTTTCCATGTCCCCAAACACCGTTTCCGATTTTATCAGCTTAGAAACCTAAAGACATGAAATGGATTTGTCAGGCAAAGAAGAGATGCCAAATGTGCAGTGTTGAGGGGCTTCAGGAACATGGCCGGGAACCACTGACTGAAATAAAAAAATAATGTCTTTGCAGTGGTAATTGGGAGAAAATAGATTAAGTTATCCCACACTGGAATTGGTTTAGCGTATATGTTTGACATTCAACTTGCATCATATTGATATCATGTCAGGTTTGTTATGCATACTTGACATTTTTTTCCATTAAATTTTAGGTCAAATTGATGTATTTTCTAACATTAGTTGCCCACTAGAAGATTAGTCAAAGTTTTTATCCCTGCACGTTTTGTGTTTTTACTGCTTGCACTATTTTTAAGTTTTACTATTTGTTTTTCCACCAGAATCCCAAAAGAGGACCCATCTGGGCAGTCTGTCATCCTGTCTTCGGCTGAGTTCAGGCGTATCATGGTGGAGTCTCATGTTCCTAGTGAAGAGGAGAAGGCAGCTGCACTGCAGGCCCAACGCCAAGCCCGTGAAGAAGCCATGGTGAACCATAATCATCTTATTTTAAATGTCTTACAAGCATGATTGTTTTCTTCAAGATAAGTAAGGGTTTGTCAAAATACCCACACTTGACTACTTAAATGACATATTTCCTGTATGTGGTCCAAGTTTTCAAGTGGGTGTGAAGACCGCAAGTGTGCATGAAGAATTTCTTACCTCATGGGACACACGTAGCGAGTCTATGTTAGTCCTGCAGCAGCAGGGGCATGATGGGATATGCACACTTGCGCTCTCAAGTCGCCAAGACTGCAAGTATTTGGATAATGCCTAATTCTAGTTGTCATTGTGTCAGGATGCTGCAGAGCAGAGAAAAGCACAGATGCGTCAGGCAGACCTGTCTCGGCAGAAGAACCAGAACCTCAGTGAGCTTGAGGCAGAGGCAAGGGACAGGGCTCAGTACCTGCTGGAACGGGCGAACGCCCTGAGAATGGAACAAGAGGACGAAGTTAAGAAGCTCAATGAGGTAGAAAGGACCACAATAAAAAGTCTAACCTTGGCTGTGTCTCATTTGCAAGGCTGTGTCCTCCAGAGGTTGCATTTGTTGGCCACAAACTTTGAGGCTGTTTCATTTAAATCATGTTTAAGAAGAAGTTTAGCCATGAGACCTTTGTAATGACGCATGCAACTAACAAATTCGACCTCTGGAGTATGCAACCTTTGGAAAGGAGTATGTACTGTACCACTTACTGTAATGTTGCCTACATGCAGATTTTTGCCTTTGTACTCTTGCAGTTAATTCAGCAAGTGCAGTGCCATGTTGTCCGGGATGCACAAATTCAGGAGAAGAAACAGAACTGTGCTGAGTGGCAGGAGGAGGAGAGGAGACTGGATGCCATGATGGAGGTGGAGCGCCGCCGGGCCTTAGAAACCCAGGAACAAATTGAACAGCTGCAAAAGCAGCAAAGGATTGAGTAAGGATGTTCACAATCTGTATTCTGTGTGCTCTAAATACAATGCTTTGATCACTATGGTTGATGAGTGGATGTTCTTAAAGTGGGAAGATGTGTATCCTGGATCAGATCCAGATGCGTCTGGAGGAGCAAATGCTACATAGTGAGTTAAAGGAGCAGGAGGGTCAGCAGTTGTTGGAAAACATGGAGAGGATGCAGATGGAGGAGCTCAAGGTAAATACAGTTTAATCTCTAGATTAGTTCAAATTATTAATAGTCTACTGACTCGCATAGATAAGCATGTGAGTTCATCTCTGTGTGATATTATCGCAGGCCATTGAAAGAAAGAAGGAGGAGCAGAGGAATTTGCTTCAAGACATTCAGAAGATAAATGAAGAGAATTTGCTTGCTAAAGAGCAGAAAAAAGAAGAAGAGAGATTAGCAGATCTACGAGCTGTAGAGTATACAAATCAGAAATTGGTAAGACAAGTCTTTAATGGTTTTCCCACTATAATGCTTCTTTCGTCACCCAACACTGTAATGTTAAAATAGACCCTAAAATCAATTTGGCTGACAGTGTTTTTAAATTCTTTATAAAACACATCATACCAGGAAAAATATGAAAAATACATGAAAAAAATAATAGATACAGAACACAAAAAACAAACAAACAAAAAGTTTTGTATGTGAGTATAGTTTGTGTGTGAAGTTGTGTTGTGTGTGCATATCTGAAGAGAATTATACTGTAAGGTGAGAGAAGAAGAGAAGAGAGGAAAACGTGACTTTGGCCCATCCATTGAAGTCATACAACTGCAAGGGCCCCGGCCCTCCCCAAATCTATCAAACGTCTAATTAAATAGCACAAAAGGAGAGAGAAGATATATTTATTTTCTGAATAGATGAAAACATGTGGTCTAATATGGACTAGTGGACATAAGTTATTCTAAAGACCACGACATGTGCTTTTAATATTTAACTGCGAATGTGAAATCTATGTGGGGGGGGTTTTCTGAAAGGGAATGAGTAAAAACTATACGTGTATATATGCACATATATACATATTTTTCCCTTGATAAATGGAATCTTCATTTCAGAACTTCATTTTGTATCTTTGTGTGATATTAACATTTGTTTGATCTGAATCTTTTAAGTATGATATGCAAGAAAAACATGGACAAAATACAAAAAAACGTTTGGTCACCTTACTAAATTCCATGGTTTTCTGTATCTGGTCCTTGGCAGGTCACAAAATTTTGAATAAATGATAAACAACAACATATGATACTGTATGGTACACTACATTTTTTTATTTTTTTTTATTTTGACAAAAATACATTTAAATTGAAAAGCCATGTCTTAAAAAGTTTGGACACCCTACAATTCAGTTGCTTGTCTGACTCTCACATAATTTTGGGAGTGTCTCACGTCATTCTGGAGGAATTTTGGCCCACTCTTCTTTTTGACATCACTCCAGGTTATATTTAACTTTTTGCACAGCTCTGTCCGCAGAATTTCAATCAGGATGAGGTCTGGACATCTCAAGATGAAGTCAACTCCTATTCAGTTGCCAGGCATACATACACTACTAGCTGGAACATAAACAGGGTAGACTCTGTGATCAAATGAAACTAAAAAATACTCCAAGTAACCACTCCATTTCATATTGTTGCACGAGGATAAGCAATTAAATGTACTAATTTTGGTTTAAGTTAGTGATGGTGTTCTGTCCTTCTGCAAGACACTGGTTTAAATAACTAAAGTTGGTGCCAGCAAACATTTCCAAAGATATTACCACTAATATTTTAAACACCAGGCTCCAATCCATTGAACCCTAACTGGACATGATGTTTGGATAATGGCTGGATGTGTCGCACTTTTAGTCAAACAATATGTTTTCTTTTTCTCTCAAAGAGCTTAGTAGTCTGTCTGTGGTTTTAACCCTGTGTTCTGACCATTTTGACCAGGAAAGGATTTTCTTTTTTTCAATTAAAAAAATATTAGCTTTTATACAATATATGTAGTATTTTTTCTTGTTCTACTTATTTTTATAAAAATGTCTGTTTAGATTTTTTTATTTTATTTTGGCTATTATTTGTTTGTGTGTGTGTGTGATATTGACATTGACATTGTATGAATATATCAACAAAAACAAATAACCAAGAATATGTGTAAGTAAGCATGTATTTGATGAACTCTAGGAACGTGAGGCAGAGTATGAAGCTGAGCAGATACGAATCAAGAAAGACAAAGAGAAAGAAGTGGCACGACTGAGAGCTCTTCAAGAAAGGGACAGAGACCATAAAGCTGAGCAGGTTAAATCTCATATCCTCATAAAACACTTAATGACACTTATAATGAGAAATATCCTCTGGTATATACAGTATTAGCATGACCAATTTAATAAAGCAAGAAGCTTTTTTGTTGGCTAGACATGTGCAGGAAAATTTACATTCTGGATTACAAATAAATTAGCTTTTCTTTGAACTATCAGGATGAGATCAGGGCACGGAGGAACCAAGAAGCTGCTGCAAGGGAATGGAGAAGAAAAGAAAAAGAACAGACTCAGAGAAAGCTGGAAGTGGAAGAGAAGCTGAAGGGTGCTCGTTTAGAACAAGTCACTCACAAGGAGCACATGCTGTCCATAGAAACTGGACGAGAAAGAGCAGAGTTTGAGAGGGTCCTGAGGTACAAGCACCACAATATTAGCATGGTCAAACACAGGGTTTTAGTCCAAAAACTCAAGCTTGCTAGGGTTGTTTGTGGTGCATAACATTTTTTAATAACCTGATGTACATGTGTGCATTTCATTTTTGTCTGTGTCAGTAAAAAGCAAACACATAATAAATTAAATATAGCATTAGGGGTTGAAATAAACAATTTAAGATAAATAATAACATGAAAACAGCATTTTCAGGTTATCACTTCAAATGTTCTTGTCATGTACAAAAGTTGCACTTGGGGGTTTAAATAGAGTAAAACAAAGGAGAATGTTATTAGACTAATAAAGAAAAGGGGTTATTAAATACAATATATTAAATAGTGCTGTCAAACAATTAATCGCAATCAAAATAAGTTTTTGTTGACATTATATATACTTGTTATGTAGTCTATATACTGTATAATTACACACACTCATTGTCATATTGCAGCCATTCTCTAAAATCATTAAGTTCATCTTTTCCTTCATAATGTACACACAGCACCCCATATTGACAGAAACACACAGAATTGTTGACATTTTTGCGGATTTATTAAAAAAGAAACTAAAATTTCACATGGTCCGTAGTATTCAGACCCTTTGCTCCGTATTTAGTTGAAGCACAGTTTTGATCTAATACAGCCATGAGTCTTTTTGGGAAAGATGCAACAAGTTTTTGACACCTGGATTTGGGGATCCTCTGCCATTCCTCCTTGCAGATCCTCTCCAGTTCTGTCAGGTTGGATGGTAAACGTTGGTGGACATCCATTTTTAGGTCTCTCCAGAGATTCTCAATTGGGTTTAAGTCAGGGCTCTGGCTGGGCCATTCAAGAACAGTCACAGAGTTGTTGTGAGTTAGCTGTGTGTTTAGGGTCATTGTCTTGTTGTAAGGTAAACCTTCGGCACAGTCTGAGGTCTTGAGCACTCTGGAGAACGTTTTCATCCAGGATATCCCTGTATTTGGCTGCATTCATTTTCCCTTGATGGCAACCAGTTGCCCTGTCCCTGCAGCTGAAAAATACCCCCACAGCATGATGCTGCCACCACCATCCTTCACTGTTGGGACTGTATTAGACGGGTGATGAGCAGTGCCTGGTTTTCACCACACATACCGCTTAGAATTAAGGCCAAAAAGTTCTATCTTGGTCTCATCAGACCGGAAAATCTTACTTCTCACCATCTTGAAGTCCTTCAGGTGTTTTTTAACTGAGAAGAGGCTTCCGTCGGGCCACTCTGCCATAAAGCCCAGACTGGTGGAGGGCTGCAGTAATGGTTGACTTTCTACAACTTTCTCCCATCTCCCGACTGCCTTTCTGGTGCTCAGCCACAGTGATCTTTTGTTTCTTCTTTACCTTTCTCACCAAGGCTCTTCAGCCCCGATAGCTCAGTTTGGCAGGACGGCCAGCTCTAGAAAGGGTTCCGGTCATCCCAAACATCTTCCATTTAAGGATTATGGAGGCCACTGTGCTCTTAGGAGCCTTAAGTGCAGCAGTAATTATTTGTAACCATGGCCAGATCTGTGCCTTGCCACAATTCTGTCTCTGAGATCTTCAGGCAGTTCCTTTGACCTCATGATTCTCATTTGCTCTGACATGCATTGTTAGCTGTAGGTCTTAGACAGGTGTGTGGCTTTTCTAATAAGTGCAGTCAATATAATCAAACATAGTTGGACTAAAATGAAGGTGAAGAACCATCTCATGGATGATCAGAAGAAATGGACAGCACCTGAGTTAAACATATCACAGCATCATGTGGTATTACAGTTTTCTTTTTTAATAAATCTGCAAAAATGTCAACAATTCTGTGTTTTTCTGTCAATATAGGGTGTTGTGTATAATGAGGAAAAATACTTGAGGAATGATTTTAGCAAATGGCTGCAATTTAACAAAGAGTGAAAAATGTAAGGGGATCTGAATACTTTCCCTACCCACTATATATATTTCAGAAAAATGTTATGGTTTATGGTTATGGTATATATATTACTTTATATATATATATATATATATATATATATTTTTTTTTTACTATATATTTATATCTTCATTTTTAATAATATATTTTTTTTTTATCTATATTGTTTATTACATATTTTTATTATATATTGCACTATCCTTGGAGTGAACCTGACCTACATTTCACTGCTGGTTATACTCTGTATAATTTATGTATGTGACAAATAAACTCTTGAATCTTGAAGTTAATTACCAACAGAACATTTTACCTTGGATTAATCATGTAAAATCTTTACCTTAACTCAAAAAGAGAGGAGAATAAACAAAGGTAGTATTGAATATCACATGCTGTATACTGCCTTTCCAGGGCACAGCAGGAGCTCATTGAGAAAGAACGAGAAAAAGAAGAGCAACAGCATCGAAAAATCCAAAGGCATGCTGAGGCTGTGAGGCAGCAGGTACGCGAGAGAGAGGTGCAGGCCGTCACCCAGCGAAGAGAGCTGTTCCGAGAGGGCGAACGGCTGGAAGAAGAGGCCCGCAATCGTAGAGCACGACTGGACGAGATTAAAGAAAAGAAGCTGAGGGAACTCAAGTATGTTACAGTAAAGTACACAGAAAAAAGCTGTAGAAAATTACATATAGACACAGTATAAAAAAAGAAATAATTAGTGGTTACATACAGGAGAGAAAACGTAGTGGCCTTTAGTCTTTTACTTGCCCTTTTGAATTAGTTTGAGTTAAGTTTTAATTTAGATTTAGCTCTGTTTAATCTGACTTTGATTATTCTGCAAATCAGAATTAAATTCATATAAATACAAAACATCAGATTCCCAAAGATTAGTCTAAGAGTAAAAAGATGCATACCTGACTTTTAGAAAATACCTAGTGCAGAGCAGCACACAACCAAACCCCGATTTACCCCGACTGATTTGCCTCTTTCCCTTAAATACCCAGACCAAACAAACAAAGAAATCTTGAGATCAGTTGTGAAAACATAAAATAGCTTTTGGGTTTTAGTTCTTCTCTTGTTTCATGGTCGGATCCCAGGGGACACACCCCTCTTCAGCAGAACACATTTCTACAGCAGTTTTCAAACTTTCTCATAATACAAGTAACTGCTGTTCATGATAAAAGTATAGTAACTTAAAACACTTCTTCACACCCCTCCAGTCAACCTTCTGTGGCCTGGGGAGGGAACAATGGGTGGAGGGGCAGATTAGCAAACGTTCTCTGTCCCAGATCTCTTTGCGAGATTATAGGGATTGTTGCTTTATTGCATGGCATGTGTGCTGTGAGGGTTTCTGTGTTTTTGGTTTCATAGGGAGTTCAATTCAAACTAAAACCATTTCAAACCTTAAAGGTCATAATAACTACAAGTTGAACTGCTGATCTGAACTTGAACTGAACTGCTGAACTTAAACTGAACTGAACTTGAAACTGAACTGAACTTGAACTGATCTGGTTGTGTGAAGAAATTAGAAGTTTCCTCTACATGCTTTCCAAGTGGATAAGGATCCAGAGAGCAAGCACTTGCTATACAAAAACAGCAAGGCAAGTGTGTATTTTTTCCAAAGACATTCATACTGTAGGAATGCGTGACAGGGGTCATGTAAAAAAAAAGATACTTCCTCAAATGTCATGGATAGACTAAACATGTGGTGCTCACTCATATCTTTCTTAGTTCCCAGATGTAATGCAACAGTTACATCAATCTTATAATCATTAACGCTTTTATGCTTTTGACTGCAGGGCAGCTGGACTCTCAGACAAGTATTACAAGGAAGTGGAACGTAAGGTTCGAGGCCTTCCAGCTCTATTAAACTGAGAAGTGGAAGAAATGGAAGAGATCAACATAAATAAATGAAGAAGTACATTTGTTGTTTGGCCCACTGCATGTTTTTCCAGCGGTTTTGTGAGAAAGATTACATCACTTTTGGAAAGTTGAACAAAATAGACATCAAGGGATGTGTGGTTTGGATGACTATATAGTCTTTAACTCCAATTGTGCTAAAAGTGCACTGCTAAATCTTCTCACAAGATTGTAAGACAAACTAAAACCTTTAAATTATTTTGTAATCACATATTTGTAAATGGACAGACCCCAACTTTGGTCAATCACAACATATAGCATGTGATCAAATTACCAAAGATTAGTCTAAGAGTAAAAAGATGCATGTCTGACTTTTAAAAAATACATAGTGCAGGGTGTAAAAGCACACAACCAAACCCTGATTTACCCCGATTTAGGACAAACTAAAACCTTTAAATTCTTTTGTAATCACATATTTGTAAATGGATAGACCCCAACTTTGGTCAATCACAATGTGATTTCTGTTAGGATCAAAATCTAGTAGTAAGCATTAACTATTTTGATTGTCTCTTTAATGTATTCTGTTAATTATAAGTAACACTGCACCCTACATATCTACTAACTCTCAATAGAGTGCTAGCAGAGTATTAGTAGACTGGTAGGGTTAGGGTTAGAATAAGTTGATATGTACTTGCAAAGTTACTTATAGTCAGTAGAGCGTCTTTTGGGAAACCAACACAATAAAGAGTTAGCAGATATTAATTAGAGAGTGTACTAATATTCTAATGACAGTTAGTTGACATGTAGATGTAAAGCCAGTTATTGTAAACAGATAGTTCAAAAGTAACCAAAATAAAGCGTTACCTTAGTTTCTCATAACTTCATTGTGTGTTTTAGTGTGTCAACTAAAGTGGTGACCAGACCCAAATAATGGCCAATCACAGCACAGCTTGTAAATTCTGTTGATTCAAATACAGTACTCATCATTAACTAAGCAATAGCTTCTCATGACTACATCATGTGTGTGGCTCCTCCTTATATTTACTATAAAATGGGTAGGTTTAAGTTTGGGGGTAGGTTGAGGGGGTCTAAACTCCTAAATAGTTTATTGTTAAAATTATAAAAATTATACAAATATCTTAATAATATAAAGGATACATACTTATTTATCTTGTTTTTGGTTAAAAATATGCAGTGATTTATAGATATTTTAAAGAAAAAGGGGGAAAAAAGATTTCACAAAGATTTAGGAGACAAAGGAGACACCTTTTTAAAGTTAATGGCACAGTAAATATACAAACTTGTTAATTCTTGTAAATATTCAGTAAGGATCTGCCATCTTTTTTTAAAGATAGTTGAAGCTGTAGAATCATGAAACTAACACACTGGTTTTCAGTATTTCAAAGAAACAAGTCACCACTTTAGCTGAGGGGCCACACACGAAGAAGTCATGAGAAACTAATGCTTAGTTAATGATGACTACTGTATTTCGATCAACAGAATTAAGATGCCATGTGGTGTGGTTGGCCAATGTTGGGATATGTTAATTTACCTACTAACTAATAAAAAAAAAAAAAAAAAAAAAATGAAAAAAAAAACATTAGTTCTCACATTATTTGATAGATTGTTCTAGCCTGTATGCATGCATGAGGTAATGTGGATTTTTGTAAATTCATTTAGTAATTTAAGTAGTTTTACCTGCACAAAAATATTTTATGCACAAATTCATGACAATTTATGTACTATTGTAATTCATGTAACCTTACCATACGTTTTCTTATTATACTATGTACAGTACTTTCTGATTTTCTAATATTAACATATTATTTTGAGCATTAAATACCATGCATTGGATACAATACATTGGGACACTACGCATAGCTGAAATGATGAAAGATGAAAATATGAAAGCTGCTTTGTAAATGATGAGTTTGTTGCCAAGTACTAGTGATTTTAAACAAAAAAGAAAAAAAGACCCGGAAGGGCGGATAGGCAATTTAAGAAAATTTTTAAAAAAGCATCTGGGAACTCAATGCAGACAGGTATGTTTAATCACACCTCGTGGCTGTAATAAACGTGTGCAATATTAAACAACACTGTGACGCACTGGACAGCTTCGTATGGAGAAAGTAAATGAGCAGGGAGTGTCCGTGACAATAACTAAGGTTATCAAAAAAACACACTGTGAAAAATATGGTAATTATCACCATAAATAAAAAAACAAAAAAACAAAAAAAAACATATTTGTCATATTTGTCACCCTTAAAATAACCATGAAAAAAGTTTTCCTAGATTTTTTGTACTTATATTGTAGATTGTAAGGTTAATTTTAATGTAATTATTGTGGAAAGGATTTCAAAAGTGTTAGGGTTTAACAAAAGATAATTTGACCTGCACAAGAAAACATTTTCTCCGGCCCTCTACCTAAAATGAGTTTGACACCACTGGTAGAAGACATTACAGGGTATTACATAAATCAGCAACAATAGTGAAGATGAATGCTTTACCTGGATTCTTGGATAAACTGAGCTCTCTATATCACAAATGAATCCAGACAGAGGTAGAGGATGAAGTCAAACTCACAGGAGAACATACCTGTTTGCTTGTTTACTAAGAGGCTTTGTTTGGATGAACATTATGGTCCAAAAATTATCCCAATCCCTACCCCTAAACCTACCCCACCCAAAATGTATGCCTAAAATCAGTGGCGAATGACAGCTGATTACCAAGGTTGTAGAAGCACCTAATCCTGATCTTAAGCCCAAAATAGATATTTCCAGAGTGAAGCTTTAATCCTGCAACCAGATGTCTGTCTGGTTTAGTTTTGGTTTTGTGTTCCTGTTTTGGTTTCTTTCATTGTCTCAGCCGTGTGTCACAGGTGTCTTGAGTTGCCCTCGTGTCCCATTGTTTATTTATATCGTGTAAACTGAAGTTGCAGGTAACAAACTCCCAGACTGTATGTGGACGATTATAATGGTGTTTTTAATCTTGCACTGGAATGCAAGAAGGTCAATAGCAAATGGACAAGATTTTAAGAAATGGTTAGATGATTTTAAGATTAAACCACATTTAGTATGTGTAAAAGAATCATGGTTAAAACCTAAATTCAACTTTGTGGTTCAAGGATATGAAGCGTTACGTAAAGATAGGAGTCAAGGAAATGGTGGAGGTGTTTAACATTTGTTACATTAGGTGTTGCCTTCAGGGATTTGAAAGTAAATGATGAATATGAAGCAGGAGTGGTTGATGTAAGAGCAAGAAAATGAGTATGAACACTACAGTAGTTTTGGATGGAATGCTGACATTGATTCCAAGGAAATAGGAATGGACGTTATAAAAACAAGTCCTACAGTACTAATACCTGTAATCCCTCCTTGCCTGTATGAAATGTCGATAATAGAGATAAAGTTGCATGGCAAAATAAATGATAAGAATAGATGTTTACCTAAAGAAGTAATAGTGAATCAATATTTAAAACAAAAATATTTCAGTTGTATTCAAATATATAGATGGGTTGAAAAGTCCAGACAGTGGGCATACAGCAGCAGCTTTATACATTCTGTATTTCAAGTATAGTAATGTAAAGAGATTAGTTAATCATGCATCTTCACAACTGAAATTATGGCAATTCTAATTGCATTGCAGTGGGTGGAGAAAATTCCTCCCATAAGTGTTGTAGTGTGTTCAGACTCATATTCAGTGTTAAACAGTTTAAGATTAGAGTTCTTATGGATCCCTGCTCATGTAGGAGTAGAAGGGAATGAGATGGTGGATAGGTTGGCCAAAAAAAGCTTTGAGAAAAGAGGAGGTTGACACAGAAATTTCATAATGCAAAACTGAAGTTAAAAGTATGTGGCAAGAAGACCGGAATAAAGAGTCAATGGGAAGCCTTTTTTTAATATTCAACGAAAAGAGTGGACTGAAAGAAAGTCATATGGAAACAGAAGAGAGGATACAGTTATATAACCGACGGTTAACTAGACTCTATTGAGGTCATTCATTGCAGTCTTAATTATTCCTTGTATAAGATGGGAAAAAGGGAATCAGATCGCTGTAGTCATCGAGGCTTCACACTCCATGCCAGTAGGTGGCGGAAATGCACCTGAAGCTGGTTTGCCACCCGCCAATAAACATGATAGAAGGAGAAGTAAACAACTCAATGAATCGATCAGTGGTTCCAATAAGCTATAAGGGAAAGTAATTTGTAAACATGTCAGCACATTGAAGATTGCATTGAAGGTGCATTTTTCTTTTCTGTAGAGTAAGAGTACACACTCAGTCGAAAATATATTGTGAGATCACACGTGAACTTAACGTACATCGTTGTTCTGTTTTAGCTTAGCACAATTTTTGTTAGCTGTGTGTTATTTTTTCCCTCAACGTAGCTTTCAACCAAAAAAAAAAACACTGACCGGACAGTGATGGATTCCCTAAACTTTGAGTCCGAGATGGAGGCAGACGGCCAGGGCAGTTATTCGCTGTTTCCTGCGCTGGACAGCATGAGCAGCCTGACCGGAGCCGCTGAGAGTCTAGATGCGTGAGTTTGTTGGGCAGAAGATGAAACATCGCTTTTCATTTTGGCACAGTTGGCGGAAAAGCTTGAAATGCCCAACGGAAAGACCCCTTGGTGTTTTTTTAGGACATGCTACAAAAAAATAAAAAGTAAATTACGTTACTGTGGTGAACCGATGGGATAAGACGTAAATATCACCGTGCTGTCACTCTGTATATTTTTACTATGGAATCATTTCCAAAACACAATGACGTCAGGGTGGTAACGTTAACTTACCTCAGGCGTCTGTGTAAATACGTGTCAGATGAATGTAGAAATCTTTCGGTGCTACGGTCGGTTATATCTCTGTACAATTGCGTTTAAGTGGAATATCATCAATATTTACTGTGGCTTCTCCCATACATCATACACAGGGTAAAAGCTGTCTCCCTTGTAAAAAAGAGGGAATACTCTTTAGCATACGTTTTACAGAAATGTACTTTAAAGTAACGTTCATATAACAATGAACAAGCTGTTTTGGCCTTGTTAAATGCTAATTCTGCTCATTAAAAAACGCTGTTTGTAATCTGAAATATACTTTCTGCTGAAAGTTGTATGTCGTGTTTTTAAATAATTTGCAGTTATACAATTGTAGTGATTTTGCAAAATGTAAAATATCACATCAAAATTATAATCCATACATTATATCAGTAATCATGTGCTTTAGTATGTCAGCACATTAAAACCAGTGTAATTCTTTAAAGTATGGGAAAAGGGTTATTTAAACTGTATTAGGTTCTTTCTTCATAATGTTTTTCTCCACATGTCTGCATTATTTGACTTACAGGTTACATGCATTTCTTTTATCTATTAAAGTAGTGTAAATATTAGTTAAACTGATAACTGAGATTACCCAGTAATGCAGTAGCAGTGTGTATGAATTTTGACATATATGTGATGGAGTATATAGGATTTATGTTGTCATAAACTGCTGCGCTTTTTTTTTCAGAGAAGCCCCCAGTGAGGTTGCAGATAAACCGAATCTCACTTGGCTCGATGCTGCTCAGGTGAATATCTTCTGTATAATTATGCTGTTGTTATATCATACACATTTTTTGTGATCAAATCAACGACTTCAATTCTGATTGTTTAAGATTGTTCTCGAAGAAGCTGGGCGGCCCATGCACATCAAGGAGATCAAGCAGCGGATCATCGATCGCGGACTGGTGCAGTCAAAGTAACGAAATCATTTTGAAACGATTTAGGGTTTTTACGTTTTTTTAAAGGTTTATATATTCGAAGTACAACGCCATGCATAAATGTTAATCACTGTTTCCATGATTATTTCGCAGTGCAAAGTCAAGCCTCGAGGCAGTCATGTATCGAGAGGTGAGACTCGAAACCTGGCCCAGTTTTATTTATGATACTTCATGTCATCACCTGTCAGTCATGTACCATATTTACTTATGTTTTCCATTCAGTACCAGAAATGTGTTTAAGAGCATGATTTGATTTGTGTTTGTCTTTCATATTTCCGTTAATAAAGTTTTAGAATGACTAATATAGGAAAAAGTCAGAGCAGTCTGTCTTTAAGAGAGTCTACGTGAGAAGTAGCATGCAGCGTTTGCTTTAGTTTTACGGTGTGTTACAGACACAGAAAGGGAGCAGACGCTTCAAGAGGATTGAAAGCAGAAATGGAGTTTTTGCCCTGTTGGTAAGTCAATAAGCACATGCCAGTTAGCTGTAAGTGTTTAGAAATAGTTTTTTTTAAAAAAAAAAAAAAAAAAAAAAAACTCATCATGTTTTCAATCATTGTGTACTTTTTGCTTATTTATATAAAACTTTCCAGTCATCTTTTTTTTTTTTTTTTTTTAAATGTATTTGTTGTTTGCACTCTGCGTCAATGCATCAAACAATGAAAAAAACATCATGATCTAAATTTATGTTTTATGTCATGAACTTCGGTCAACTTGTGGTGAAGTGTGTAATTTGCTAGTTGCCCACCCACTGGATAAACTAATGGTTGGCACATTTAACCACAAAAACTGCTCTCATGTTCACACTCCTCATGAACTCTTATGTTGGCCTTACTTTACACATCATCCTTAAATGCCATGGTTCACTTTTAATTAGATTCCAGTAGTTTAATGGCATAACGCCTATGTGAAGCTGGAATTAACAGTTCTTCTAAAAACAAGTTTCTCTCTGTCGAATGAATGTGTTTACATGTCTTTTATTATTTATAACTCACAAATGCAGACTGATGAAGAGAGACAGAATGCGTTGCATGCGTTCTCTGCCCAGTCGACCTTCTCAGGTTCGGGCTCCGGTTCGTCCATGGGACCGCTGCCTTCTCCCACAAGCCACTCTGAATCCAGGCCTAAAGTCAGGAAGGGTCCTCGCAAAAACCAAAATGAAAAGTACCGGCTGAAGTACGTGCGTCTGCGCAAAGCTGCCCGTGCTATGATATTTGTTAGTAAAATTTCTTCTAGTTTTTTTTATGACAAAAACACAGTTTAAATATGAAATTGCCCAATTTGGACACTCTCGTGATAAACGTCGCTGATTTTGTGTCCATTATTTCACAGGAAAACGCAGCACTGTATGATGAGATTGCTCATCTGGAAGAAAAGTTTGTCCGGGCAAAAGAAGAAAGGAGGTATGTCCAATGTTCGGTTATATTGAAAATGAAAATTCAAATAACTTGCACGTTATTTTGAGATGATGCTGTGCTAAAAAACTGTTTAGTCCAGTTTTGTATTTGATATTTTAACTCTTCATACATCCCCAAAATAAAAAGTATTGAAAAAAGTATCACAGTTCTCATTGCATTGAGAGAATATTTTAAATTGTTCTCTGATATGTACACAGAAGGTATGTATCTTAGGTAAGGGGAAAAAAAGCCCAGAAACGGTTTTACAGGTCCATTTACAACCCTAGAATTTGACCCTAGAATGAAAAAGTCTGTTTTTGCCTTATTTGGAAGGTTCATGAATAGTAATGAGG
>JAUMHG010000019.1:1789188-1817567 GCA_032359395.1 Enteromius anoplus
TATGTACATGTACTGAACTGTTATTATTCAACCATGCCAAAGTAAATTCAGTTTTTCATTCTATGGCACCTTTAAACATTTGCATGTTATAAAATATACAAACTCAACACATGCATAGTTGTATATGCTAAAAACTCTTGAGTGTAAATGAAGGCAGGGCTAGGCTACTCGGAAAAATGTAGTGCGTATTGTTTATTTTAGTAAATCATAGTCATTGCGATTTGAACACATTTGATAATCACTATGTTCAATTTGATTCCAATTAATTGTATAGCCCCTAGATAAAAGCAGATGAGACAAGCCAAAAAAAAAAAAAAACAAGGAAAAGAGACATGACAAAAGAAGAGATGATAGATCTCTAGATGAGAGGAGATATCAGTAGGGAGACGAGACCATGAACGTATTCTAAATGTATTAGGCAGAGAGGGGCACCCATGGAGAGGAGATAACAGATGGTGCTACAGTAATGGCCGTCTCACAGCACAGAGGAGGAGGTGGTATCCTGCAAAAGTGAATAGTAACATTGTGCTAGCTAACACCTAACAGAGACAAACTTTTTTAGGGAAGTGAGCAAGTGAGTTGGGTTTGGGTAACATGTCAATTAATAACTTGTCAACAGAATGGACACAAAAGTCACATTAATCAAACGAAAGAAGCGGAGAGTACCATTTAATTGGATACAGTAAAATAAACAAAGGGAGGGAAATATTAGATGAGAGATGTAATGAGAACTGTTCCCTTTATAGGAAAAGTCATGTTCCCTCCCTACATTACCAATGTGCTCACACATCTCCCTGAAATCTGTGAAGATTAAGTGATGGGTAATGGTTTGACGATGAGGATTTTTTTTTTGTTGCTCCTATTGAGGGAGCATCACCACCAGAGCTTGTGGGGAAAAAACAGTAACATCAAACATTAACATCAAACTGGACAACAGCACAAAAAGAAAGAAAAGGAACCAGACAAGTCTGCAAGAACTTGCAGCAGTCAAAATCCATCAGAGGCACATCAATCAAAATCACTGTCAGGACGATGGAACTCAAATCCAGCGAGAGTTAAAGATCCAGCTGAAAAGAGGTGCCATGATCCTGAGACTAAAGTCTATGGCTGAAGACTTTCATCAAACAAAGTACCAACAAACCTCACACACACCGGCTGTTGTGCATGTGTGGGTTTGCTAGTGTGTGGGAGTTTGATGAAAAGCCCTGCTTGTGCGCCATGCGATCAGCACAGCTCTTTTTTTATCGTGCAGAAACGTGGTCTGACCTCTCCGTCTCCGGCCTACACACAATCCCGAATCCACAGCGAGACAGGACACAGAGAGAGACGGCACTGTTAAAACTCAAACCCTCACAGACAGGAAAAAAAACATCAATGGATCTAAAAAGCCACTGTGAGAGTAGAAAAAGTGTCTGCCCTGAACAGGACATGAAGTCGACACAAGACAAGACAGCACACGACCATCTAACCATTTTAATTGAATTAAAAAGTCAATAATTTAATAACAGTTTGACTTGATGGATAAGGTGCACAACTTTTACGTTTAAACTCAAATGTCAATTGTGTGCAGTTGTGAGTAGCAGTAATAGGACAAACTCACCTTGCTCATCTTGCTTTTGCTGTCAGCAGTGAGGAAGGACATGTTGTTGATCTCGTTCATCACCACAAAGTTCTGCTCCTCACGCTTGAAATTCTGTAAGGAATAAAAAAAAACAGTTATTAGAAAAGTGGAAAGGAATTGGACAAAGAGACAAAAGTTGACAAGAGAAGTGAAAGTATAGTTAACAAGAGGAGACAAGATGAAAAGAAATCAGAAGAGACAAAATAGATGGTAAAGACCTGTTGACGGTGTCAAAGAGGCAAGAAAAAACTGGGCAAGACAATGGGATTTTAATCATAGAGAGAGAAAATAGACTTACGTGAGATTTGGACCAGAAGATAAAGACTTCTCCAACCATCCTGAAGAGGTCCTCAGCATCAGGGTCAGGACAGGTCAACCATCTCGCCCTTTCAACGACACAAAGAACCTTAAGGGTCATCATACCAAGGATGATAACTACATTAATAACCATAGTTTCAATAATAGTTCTAATTCTATGAGAATAGTGAAGTCCACACCACAGCTACAGAGCAACAATATTGTTTTAATCAATATGGGTTTTTAAATAATGTTGTAAAAAATGATTGTTTGACTTCATAAGACTTCATTATATTGTCGGGAGTCATAGATAGTAAAGTGTTAGTTCACCCAAAAAATATATTTTAAATTCTGTCATTAATTCCTCATGTATTCCTCAAAAGCCATAAGACCTTTATTCATCTTCGGAGCACAAATAAAGATATTTATGTTGAGCCATCTTACCCTCCACAGACAACAATACAACTGAAATGATCCCCTTTAATCTAAGTTTGGCTGTTTATTATAATATGCACTACTGGGCCATCAAAAATAGAAAAAATAGAAAAAATAGAAAAAATAAATCACCAACATCTTGGATTTCCTTGAGGTGAGCAAATCAACAGGAAATTCCTGCCAAGAGCTAGGCTATGCCTTTAATTATTTCTAGCATATGCCTATAATAAATAACATTTTTGTCTGCTGGTTTGGACGCTAATGTGACGTTAAATTGTCTAAATGTGCATTTGTTGGTGGTCTTGTAACAACAATGAAGCAAAATCTATACCTGGACATTGGTGTGGATGCTAGAATGTGCCTCTACTACAGCAAAGGCTTTAAAGTATTTGAAGTTACTTCGGTTGGTAATCTCGTAACAAAAATAATGCTTGAAACAGCACTTGGACCACAAGATCATCCTGCGGATGATAGATACCTGTTGTTGTCCACGTATCGGATGAGTAGCGGGTAAAGAGCATACAGATCCCTGCAGAGCACAGCAAACTCATCACGAATGGTTCCCTGCTCACTGTCCACCTCTGTCTTCCCCTCCATACGCAGCTGATCCTCCTCGGCCACCACCTTTCCGCAACGTTTCTTCAGCTTCTCCATGGTTGGAATGAAGTGAGACTTGAGCATCTCAGGCTTCGCCCTGCTCACAATGGGCTGAGCAAACACTGCAGAGGAACATCAGGATAATTCAACCCTTGGTATAGACGGACATTTTTCGAAGACTCCACGTTCAGTTTCCACTCACCTGCCAATCTCTTCATCCAGGAAGCTTCATCAATACCCAGGTTATTGACAACAATCTTCATGATGCTACCCAGGAGCTGATTGAGCTGTTCTGAGGTGACATCCGTGCACAGACTGCCTTCCTGTTCTGGAAAGTTCTCAGGTCCTCTCTCCCACCAGCGGGGCAGATAGTTGCACAGCATGGGCAAGGTGATCTCAATCACGTGGGGCATCTCTGTGTAACGAGCCCCAGACTCTGCCAGATCCCCGATCTCTTTCATCAGCACGTCCAGCTCAGGGATGTCCAGACACAGTTCCTGCACTTGACTGGGCAGACCCAGGACTAAAACATAAATGATAAGGCAGTTGAGAAAGCACTAGTTGATCACAATACCTACGGAAAACATTCAAAGTGAGCTACTGACTTGTTCTCTCTCGTGGGGTTTTGGTAGTGTACACTGAGTATGTGTTGAACTCGTTGAGGAGAGGCTCCAGAAAGGCAACAGGCATGGCAGCAGCCAGATGAGCCAGACATTCTCCTAGAGCTGGTCTTTGGCTATGATATCGCAACATAACTTTCATTAACATAACACATTCTAAAAAATGATTCATATAGAAACAAACACATAGACCCAAAGCTGTTTCTTACGTCTCAACATGAGGGGTCTTTACAGAACCCAGGGAGTAGATACTACACATGATACGGTAACAGGATATCTGCAAATCATCCACTGAGTAATGAAGGGAGAAAGAGGGACAGTGAGCAATCTACCATATAAATAACAAATACAGCATTAAAATTATTTAAAGATTTATTTTTATTTTATTTTCCACCTTTCGATTAATTAATGTTACACTTAGTAATTTGTTGCTGAATGTCTTAAATTATTTAATTAAATTGAACTAATTATACTACTTATGAATGCCTTTTCCACTATTGTTATTTTACTTTGTTTAAATAAAATGTAATTATATGAATTATTATATGAATTATCAATTATTATATGATTATTATATTAATTATATTTAATTACCAAACATTAAATAAAATGTAATTTGCTAGTACTACTTATTTACACCATTTATTCTTATTTTAATTAATTTGTATTAAATTAAATGTTATTATACTACTAATTAAAAACTATGTATAGTTTAAATTCAATTACATTTGTTAATTTTACTTAATTAGACTATTTTTATTGTACTGTAAAATTACATTTAAATTACTTAAGCCATTTTGACTATTTGATAGAAAGAGAGTAAAATATATACAGCTTTTCAATTTAATTCCTGTAATAGTGTAATAAATTAATCTCTTGGGAATAAGTGAATGCACTCTGCTTTCCAAGTTAAATGTTGTCAAGTTAAATAAAACCTATGAAAATAACTTACACATGACATCATCTCCGAACTGGTGCTGGGCGATGTGCTCGAACAGAGAGGTGAGCACTGGCAGAAGAGCGGTGGTGGTGTAGCTAATGTTCTGAGATACACCTTTCACCTGTTAGAGACGGAGAGAGGAAGGGAAGAGGCTCTATTTAAACAACTTTGACCAAGAACAAAGGGACATCTCTGAGAACAGGGCTATATTTACATCTGACCTGGTTTTTGGTAGAAACTTTCCCCAGTTTAAGATTCTCAACCATCTTTTCAATATCATCGGCAGCACTCTCAAAGAAAGAGCGCAGACCAGCCTTCACAATCTCAGGCCCAGATTTCATCACAGTTCTGGAAGAAAAGGGAAATAAAAGACACAAAATATAACAACAATAAGGATGCAATTTAATTCATAAACTGAAGTTAAGGATGTAGACATCATGTGGTCAAGAAACATACCTGGCGTCCAGTGAGTGAGAAAGAATATGGAGACAGTTGACCACGGCTGAGGCATCAGTGCCTGCACACACAAACATTCAGAGCACGACATAGGCCTTTTATTTTTTTACCCACAACATGGGGACTGAGAAAACTATGCTCCTTTATATGACACGGATATAGCATGAAGTGATTGAAGAATTTAGCCAGAGCAAATTTTCATCTGAAGTACAGTACTCCTATGATAATTATTCTTACTATAGGAATACTGAACCAACACTGCAAATGATGCACCAACGTAAGCAAAGCACAGCAAATCATTCAACAACCACCCAGAGAAGAGAAAGCAAGAAAAAAGAAAGCAGCTAAAATTAAATACCACATATTTATGCTTTTCTTTTAATTAAATTAAATAATTGTACTTAATAATCCCATTTTCACTCATGTTATTTGAATTGAATAAAAGTTTCATTACTGTTATTTTACTTAAATTAAATTAGTGAAATTTTAAAGATACTACTTATTTATGATATTTTAATAATTATCTTTTGAAAAAGGAAAAAACATTTAAAATAAAAAAAATTAAACTAAACAAAAATTAAATACCTCATATTTATGATTTTGTATCATTTTTATATTAAATTAAATAATTCTACTTGTTTGCCATTTTTTATCCATGTTATTCGAATTAAAATTATTATACTTTTTACAACCTTTTTTAACAGTTTAAATACTGGTATTTTAATGAAATTAATGAAATTAAATAATACTACTTATTTATGACATTTTAATAGTTATTTTTCTTTAAAAGAAAAATAAATGTCAAGTAAGTAAGAAAGAAAGACAACTCAGAGCAAATAAGTGGAACTATTAGGAATGGATGTATTGATGATGTAAAACATTAAAGAAAAAGGGGATGATGCAGTGAAAAAATGAAATGTGCAATCAGGTCATCATGCAGGATTCTTACCAAAGAGGGAAACCCTGTGTCTCACCAGACCGGCCAACTTACAGAAGATACTGAGATAGAAAATACATAGACAGAAAAAGAAGGAAAAAAAGGGGGATGGAAGGTTGGGAAAGAGGAAATGCAAAGAAAAGGAATAAAAGGGTGAGGGTAAGATGATGGAAAAGTAAAAGCAAAATAATGTGATCCGTAAAAGATAAATGTAAAAAAGAAAAAGAAAAAAAAAGAATGAGAACCCGTGGGAAAACACTCCAGGAAGGGGCAGAGAGAAAACCACAGGCAAGAAGAAGTGTGAGAAGCAAAGAGGATGTGACAGGTCGCAACATCAAAACTAACATCATTTAAAGAACCTCTGTAAACATTTACGTTATTTTAGGTACATAAAATCTTGACTTGTTACCACAGAATAATGGCGCTCTGTAGCATTAGTTACCTGGCAATCATCTCTTTCTCCTTGTTGGAGGCATGACCACCACTGCCCAGGACTTTAGCAGGTGTGGACAGGAAATACAGGCAGTGATTCTTAAAGTACTGGTTTACCAATGGAAGCAGAATCTATATGAAGAGAATATAAAGGAAGGAAGAGCAAAGTTTGAGAGGCTGTGATCCATAGGATGGAAACTCTGTATCTCTTCCAACTAATTCCCTCTGAGCTATTTTAGTCAGCATGCACTCATATTCCTGTCAAAGGTGTTTCACCTTAGCAAAAAATTTTATCTCCTGTTCATGAGGAGATTTCTCAACTCTTCCACTGCTCACAACAGCCTCTGGAGTAACAAACACATGTAACATTAAAGAAATACAACTTCAAATGTAAACGGTTCTTTGGAAGAAACGTATCTTTGGATCTAAGAAATATCTGTCTATGGATCTATGAATGTATACCAAGATGAGCGATGAACTCCTGGGCAATCTCCATCCACTTCAACAGCTTCTGCAGGAACCCATAAGCGAAACGCTTCTCAATGGAAGAAATCTCCTGTTCCATGTCCTTCAAACCTCTGGAGAATAAAAACAGTGAGGAAGAGATCAATCAAAATATATATATACTGTACATGCCTATGTTGTTTTTTCTTATAATTTGTGTATTACGCGATTTTAAACCATGCAAGAACTTAGAACATGGGGCCTGCATTGAATGTGAACCAACATTAGCATGGAGAGGGAGAATCTCTGACACATGCAATACAAAAAGAGGTGTGTGTGTGTGTGTGTGTGTTACAGTTAAATATAGTCCCTAAAAAACTGAATACAGATGTATTCCCCCTAAAAAAGCACTATAATTAATGGAGATTTTCAAGTCAGTATACAGACTTCTTCATATTCAACACACAAAAGCATAAACTATTAAAAATGGTTATGTATGTCATGTAGAAATCCTATATTTATACAATTTTAGCACAAAATACAAATAATTATATACAATTGGCGCACAAAATGTTGCTGACCCCCGACCGAAGAAGAAAAACTGGAGCCCTGGAAGTACAGTCTACAAAATTTGTGTTTAAAATCGGTCTTTCTTGTTTACAGGCTCTCAGCATTGAGAGCATCTTACTGCCAAAGAAGAGCAACAAGAAATGGTCATTTTCTTATAAACTCGTTGGTGGTACCTGGTGACAGCGTATCCATTTAACTGGAGGAATTTGAGCAGGTCTTGGGCTTTCTCTCTGTCTCTTGTCTTCTCTTTGGCAGTCAATGTATCATATGGTACCAACAAAGGATGAGTGCCACCACCTGTTAACACAAAAACGTAGGACACAGCGAACGGGTTCATTTCATGAACATTATTTTGTGCAACACAATATGCTGAATAAAATAAATAGTTATACCCTTGGCTTGCAGCTCCATCTTTTTCTTGCGGCCCCAAGTGTTATGGTAATTCTCAGCAAGCTGCTCTGCCATGGACTGAACAGAGCCAAACGTGAGAAGTGTATTAATCACAAGGGTTTCTGGACACCAAAGTTATTACACTGAATTGATCTAAAAAACATACCTGTAGCTCTCTGGACAAGGCCATGCCTGTCAGCTCCACTGGCTGGGGAGAGTATCCCTGGCTAGGATCATAGGTGGCCTGCAGGAAATGAATACATAGGTATGGATAATGGGTTCATTGAACATGCAATTTCCATCTTATATGTTTCATCTCTCTGTTACTTGAGCGGTCTGGGAGATCTTCCTGGTGGCCTTCACTTCCGTTTTCTCAGTTTCTCCATCTCTGGCTTTCTCCAGAGTCCATTCCCATGCCAGCATGGCCTTGATGGACTCTTTAATGGGCCAGCGATAGATCTCTTTATCCTAGAGACAATATAAAAGAGAATTTGACCTTGATTCTGGAAAAGCAACTTAACGAGCAACTGCTAAGAAGATGATTAAAGAACATCTATTCAGACCTTTTCTGAGAAAGTCTTGTATGGCCGCAGCATGGGGTGAGTTTTGCTGTTCTCATCTAGAACCTCCCCATATGTCCAGTTGTTTTGGATCTGGAAGATGGAAGAAAAAGGTTGCAAAGCCTATTCCCAGTCCCAAATCCCTTTGGCTTTCACAAATGAGTGTGAATGCTGGTACTAACCTTCTCAAAGGCCCATTTATCATGCGTGTGCTCAGCGTATTTGTTAATGAAGGCATCGAGTCTCTCGGGAATGATGGTGCTGCAAATTATAATTGTTAAGTAGCTGTAATTTAAAAAATGTTTGACTCCCTCAAAACAATTATTTCTCTTATTATCAGTGAGGTTAAATGTGATCAGCTAATGCGACTATACAACTACATAACATATACTCCCGGTTTCACAGACCAGGCTTAAGCCTATTCCCAGACTAAAATGTAAGTCTGAGCTGTTTCAACTTACACTAACTGATCTTAAAATATATCATATTCATGTTTTGTCTCAAGATGCACACCAGTAATGAGTAATTGAACAATTTCTCACTTTGTTGTCTCCACTGGTTTGGGGTCAAAGTTTCCCTCAGCATCGACAGACGCTTTCTTCTCAGTCATTGATGAATAGCTAGCATCCACATAGTCTGGAGGGATGGCACCCGCAATGGCACAGATACAGAGCATGGCAATCTTAAACAGCTCTGCATCAAATTTCTACAGAGACGAGACGGCATGTAAGTGTACACAGGCTTTTCAGTTCAAATTCGACTGTTAACCATCCATGTTTTTCAAACCTTGTGTGCGAGGGACTCAAAGATGCCCCAGAAGAGTTTGCGAGAGAGATGCAGCTCTTCCTCTGATGTGACTCCAAAGTTCGCCCATCCATTAGGCAGGCAATAATACTTCCAGCAGCGCTCATAGTGATTGGTCAACAACTAAATGAAATTAAAGCACAAGCCGTGAGCACAAGAAACCAAAACAATAATAAATGTAACTAATTAACTAACTATACTTGCATACCTTGAGGGGCATCTTGGCATACTCGTTTAAGATTGGCACATCAAACACCAGCCTTCTCAACAGATGCTGCAACATAGATGGTCGCAAATACCTAAAACACACAAACATTACTTTATTAGCTAAACAATTTTAACAGGGGTCATCGGATGCAAAATTCACTTTTACATGTTGTTTGAACTGAAATGTGTGATGGCAGTGTGTGCACAACCCTATAATGTTAAAAATCCACCCAGTGTTTTTTTTTAATCTCTCGGAGAACTGCGCGTCACCCCACAGAGGGAAAGAAGCAGGGAAGCTCATTAGCATTTAAAGAGAAAAGCAGTGAAACGGATTGCTGTGAAAAGAGCAGTTTTTGACTGGGTAATAAGGGTGTTGTTACATAAGTATAAGCATGTTATACACTTAGGATAAGATCCTAAAGAATCACAACAACTTGTGGAAAATGGGCATCTGATAAGCCCTTTAAGTTGGCATTTCTAAATTTGAGTGCGGACGTTACAGAGTGAACTAACTTGACAAGAGACATAAGGCAGTCCTCGATGACATCTCTCTGGGCTTTGGTAAGAGCACGGCCACGGGATAGTCTGTAGATGGTGTGAAGCATTGAATCGATCATGATGGCACGGTGGTCTGTGCCAGCGAACAGTGGGGCACACTTTGTGAGCAGAGGAAGCACAGCTGAGCACAGGTAACGGTTTAGAGCCAGAGCCATCTCTGTGGTGCTGAATGCCACCTGGAGGATCACAATTAAGGTCAGTGTTACATAAAAAATATTTACAATATTTACATCTATATATTTCTATTATATTATATTATGAAAAGTAAAGAAGTGATGAAATATGGCAAAAAACAAAACAAAAAAACAACTCACCGTATCTAGAGAGGCAGAGGCTCTCATATCGGGCAGGAAGCCCACCTCTAGCACATGCAACAGGAAGTCCTGGTTATCAATGCCATACACTCTGTCCAAGAAAAGCACCATGGAGGCTTTGTGGTCTGGCACGAAACTCGCTGACATTTTTGGCTCAACAATCTGACCATCTATGAAAAGTAGCACAGAAAAAAATGAGAAGAGTTGAGTATACAGAAGATGTGAGAGAACCTGTTTATACCTCAAAGTAATAGGTAAATCGGACAGAAAATAAAGTGATGCTCATTTTGCTCATGCACGTGGTGCTCATTTTGTGTACCTTTGCCAAAGGTGGGGATCTGAACAGGAAGGCTGATGACTCCCACCAGGTCTTCAATGGGTACGAGAGACCTCAAGATAGCTCTGATTCGCAAAGCTTCACCTTTACCTGCTTGGATCAACTGTGGGAAATAAACAGGATTAAAAATGAAGCCCATATGAAATATGCAAAAATAACTCTTATCTTGCATACTACCATTCATAAAAATAAACATCATGCAATAGAAATAAACCTATTTTAAACTGTAATATTATTTCACAATATTGCTATTTTACTGTATTTCATTTAAATAAACGCAGGCTTGGGAAGCAAAAGAGACTTCTTAAAAAAAAAATTAAGGTAAATTATTAAAGATGTTTTACTTACATGCATCTCAGGAGCACAGCGACCCAACAAGTCAATAAGAGCACAGTAAAATGACATGATAGCATTTCCAAGATGTACTCTGTTCTCTTCATGTTGCTCCTCCCCTCCAAACCTGTAAAGCAATAACCAGACAAAAATGGAATATACAGATATAATTATATAATGACAAATTCTTTAACGAAAAGGAAAATTCATGCATTCATTACATGAAACGTCTGTCCTTTTTAGGAGTTGGCCCATCTCTAGCAGGGTCTTCTGAGATCTTAATAGCCTCTTCAATGGCAGCTAACAGACCTGCACCGCCCTCTCCTCTCAGAGCGGGACCGAAGCACTCAGGCCGACGAATCAAGAGACGAACAACCACATTGGCGTTTTCCTCTACGCTCTCACCTGCAGGGGGAGACACAAACACAAGTTTGAATGCGAATGCTTTTAGAGAGGAGAGTTAGAAACCGAATTCCGTTTAATATAATCACCGTTCACAAACACAGCAAAACGCAGGAAGTCCAGATATCTCTCTCCTCCACCTGGATTCCATCCAATGTCAGGGTAGCCTTTAGACAGAAGCATGGGGCACATTCGAAGGCCGCATCCAGCCAGGTACGTCACCACCTGTGACACAGGAAATGATTGAGGTTGTTTGCAGTGGACTACATTATAAAATAATTAGCTACAAGACACAATTCGTTCAGAGCATTACCATCTCAAGGTCTTGCTCTTGCAGAGCCAGTGCTAGTTCATTGTTGTCAATGCAAGATGCAGCGGCAACATCCAAAGGAGTAGATCCACGCATCCCTAAAAAAGCAACACTAATTAGCAACTAATAGGTGTAACCGTAAAATAAAGTGTTACGATAAAACTTTGATTAAAAACCGAATTGGTAAATGTTGAAATGAACAATGACTAAAGCATTAATCTTTTTACTAATGTATTGACAAAAATAATAATAATCTAGCATCCACATCAACACGCATTGAAGTTCTATTTATTATAACCGTAGCACATACTGCAGATTTATTGTGTATTCCAATTGGCTGTCAGAGTTTTCATGATTCATGAGCTGGAAAATTCCAGTGATACATTTCCTCTGTGTTGTTTTCATTATAGCTGTGCTGTGGACTTCTGTATTCTCATGGCACTGAGTTATTATCATTATAGTTTTCACTATAATAAAAATATGCAATCTGTGTCCGTCAAGTTATACAAAGAGACCGACCCAGCCCAATGCCACTGTTCTGCAGCAGGTATGAGAGGTGGTCAAACATGGAGCGCTGGTTCTGACGGCTGATCCTGCAGAAGTAGCACAGGAAACGACAGCAACTGGTAACCATTTGCGGGAATCGAATTTCCTATAAACACAAAAAACGTTTATTAATAATTTCATTGACAGAGTCGGATTCTTGTCAAGGAAGATCAGTTCAGTATACTGTATATAGCATAAACAAGAAAGTACCTTAGAGTCTCCTCCACCTCCCAGTACATTGACCATAACCTCCATGACGGTCTCATGCATGCCCAGGGCTCGCATCAGGTTAGGGTGCTGGTAGAACACCTTGTTGTTCATGATGTTCCTATAAAACAGAAAAAAGAATACGTTTTGAAACACTAAATATGATACAAAAGATATATTATAAATATATACAAAACTATATTATTCAAATAAAACACATTCCTTTGTATGTTACATTTATTAAAGAATACATAAAAAAATAGAAGCTGTTTTATTGTTAATAAGAAAAATTGTTACATATTTCATCTAATATGTAAATATATTATAATGATTTCTGAAATATCATGTGACACTGAAGACTGGAATAATGTCTGCTGAAAATTCAGCTTTGTCATCACAGGAATAAATTACATTTACATACCTGTAAAATATACTGAAATAGAAAACAGGCATTTTAAATGAATATAATAGTTCAAAATTAACAGAGGCTTGGTGAGTATAAGAGGCTCAAAAGAAAAGAAAAGAATGGTTATTTTACTTTTTAAAGTACCCACCCAATGCTTTGAATCATAAGCCTCTCCTCTTCCGGGCCCATCTGGACGATGAGAAGGGAGCGGATCTGTCCCAGGCACTCCAGCAGGTCCATCGTGTCCTGTACAGACACAGCGCTGATGGCATAGGCCTTTGGCAGGGCACGGATCAGCTCTCCCAGAGCATCATACTGTCGATGAAGAAGACTGAACATGAGCCGCACCAGCTCAGGGTTCTGAATAAAGGACTCCTGTGCCCAGTGGATCATTGTGTGGGATATCAGTTCCTGTAAAGTACCTGAGACATAACATTTTCTGGAAATGTTAGACTAACACTTAAAATTGTTTTAAACGGAAAAAAAAAGTATTTATAATTTGATGAGGTCAATCTTAACAACCTTCTCAGGATGTTTTACTACGTTTACTCACTAGGTTTGGGCTCTTCCTCTGGTTCTGGCTCCTCTTCTTCCTTTTTCTTCCTAAAGGTATTGATCTTCTCTACTAGACTGAGCAGTCTCCCTCTCAGAGATGCCTCTACCTCTTCCTCCTCTGCTTCTTCTTCTACGTGAACACCTGTGGTAAAAATGCAAACAAACAAAAAACAACACATATTGGATATATATATATATATATATTTTGGTCTTAAATAGTTTTTTTCGTCATACTTTTTTACTTCCAACCCTCAAACCAAAAAAAAAAAAAACAGAAAGTGAATTAGTTATGGAAAATATAATCACAAGATGATTTTGCAGCAGCAGCTGCTCAGTGTTTAGTTGATGTAATGTGATTTTTGTGAGATGTTTTGAACACTGACCACAGTGATTCAGCAGCTCATTGTGGAAATTCTGAAGGGTTTCACGCACTTCCTCTGGCACGGGGCAATCCTCTTCTTCTGGGCTGTGCTTGAAATTGGTCAACAGGAACACCTACATATATGCACACAGTCAGTGATTAGTCACCCTGAAAGCAAATAAACCCATAAGTGGGTTTAACATGAAAAGTTGGGGTACACTTTACTGTTACAGTGTAAATATGCATTTAAGTACTGAGTAATATTAATTAACTACATGTACAATTTGGTTAGTGTTTGACTTAGTGTTTTGACTTGCATGTAATTATTTGCATAATTGTTTACTATTATAATAGTAAGTACATGTAACGTGTAACAAGGACACTTTAAAATAAAGTGTTCCCAAAAAGTTGTGTACTATACCTGTTCCAGAGGAGGTGAGCGAAACTCTCTGGTCTTGCGAGCGGTCTCTGCAGCAGACATTGTAAACGCTCTCATTAGGTCATTGTATCGTTCACGCTGGTTTGACTGGATCTGCTGTACAAATTTATTAGAGAAAGCCAAAATTGCCTCAACTCTGTGTCTGAGCTCACAGTCACAGAAATATTGTAAAAGGGTACACATCTGAAAGAAAGGGAGAAACACACAGAGACAGTGTTAAATACACATAACACAGTATACATTATAATATGAAATTCATATTCTAGGCAGACAAAAAGATAAACTAATTGAGAGATGGAGAGAAAGATAAAAAGTAAATTAGAGATAGATATAGACAGACACTTGCCTGCAGTTTGACAGACTCTGGCAGCTTCATTTGAAGTAGTCCCTCCTCTAGAGCCTCCTCTTCTTCCTCTTTGGCTTCTTCTCCTACTTCTTTCTCCTTTTCCTTTTCTGCTTTTTCTCCATCCACCTTCTCTCCCTCCTCCTCCTCTACTGCCTTCTCAACCTCTTCTCCTTCCTGTCCCTCCTCCTCCTTCCGAGCTTTCAGCTCCTCATCCTCCTCCTCCTCCCCAACTCCCTCATCCACGGCTTCCTCCTCTCCTTCAGCCGCTTCTTCTTTCTCTTTCACCTCCTCTCCTTCTTCCTTGGGGGCAGCTTCCTCTTCCGCTTCCTTTGTCTCTCCTGCCTCCTCTTTCTTCACGAACACATTGGGATCGATCATCTTGAGAATGTGCTTGACGTCTTCATCATTGAAGATGCCCATAATGAGGAGGGTGCTGATGAGTTTGAGAATAGGAACAAAGTGAAACTCAACACTGCCCCCAACAGGATCGCGCATGGCCTGGCTGCCGTCGAATACTGCTTCAGTAAGCATGCTTAAAGCCATGGTCTTCAGCTCCTGTAAGACATGAAAGAGTGCACAAAGAGAAGTTAACAAAGAGATCATCTGTCTACCACATATTGTTTTGGGCCCCACTGTATCCACATCGTACCTGCAGAGGAATGATAGGGCTTATGGTGAACAGATCTGGGTCAGTACCCACAAAGTTGATGGGGGAGAAGTGTAGCTTGGGTCTGAGGCAGGTCGTGAGACCCACTCCTGGTAGGTCATGGGCCGCTTCTGCATCCGGGAAAAGCGTGATGCTGAGCGTCTCTGCTGTCATGGGAACAATAAACTCACGATTGGTTCCCAAGCGGTTGCGTTTGGCTGACTCCAGGTGGATGCTGATGAGAAGGTCGTAGTAGCCGCTGCGGAGAGGGCCAGGCAGGTAGGTGTTCTCGATTGCATAGAAGAGCTGTGATTCGTCCACGTGGCTGCAGAGGGCGTGAGCCACGCGGTTGTTGCCCAATGCACACACGGCGCAATAAAGCATCAGAGTGTGATAGTGGAACTTCAGCAAGTCATGCTGCTCAGACAGTTCCAGGATGTCAATGCACCTGCATATGAGAGAGGAACACATCCACCATTGAAAAACACTGACAAGACAAACTTTGATGTTGGTTTGAGAGGGTCTGGCCAGAAATAAATATTGAAGATTGTAATGGTGCAGTATGTTAAAGGGTTAGTTCACTCCAATATGTAAACTCTGTCATTAATTATGTACGCCCTTCATTCATTTGCAGAGCACAAATATAAATATATAATACATTTTTTGCTGAGATGCAAAAGGTTTCTGACCCGACATTATTCAGCTTTTTTTTTCATGTCCGTATATGATGTGAAACCTGAAGCCACTGTAACCAATTTTACCTAGCTTCATTAAAGAAGTAGGAAAATGTCTTTACTTACTTTAATTACTTCTGCTCCGTTTTCAAAGAAAACCTGTCATGAAAACTTCTCAAAACAGCTGCAACAGCAGAGTCGAACGATTGTTGCTGCTCGGTACACGCCATGTTTGAAAGCCGGTATCGATTCCGGTCACAGAACTACTGCGTCATAGCATTACACGTCTGACTTTGCTCGCGAAATAGAATGTAGCATCACAGGAAGTATGGGCGGGCCCAGGCTAGAAAGAAGATCTTACAGATTTGGAATGACATGAGGGTGAGCAATTATTAACAGAATTTTCATTTTTGGGTGAACTATCCCTTTCATTTTGACAGCTAGTGGTTGAAATGGGTACTGCAGTTTAAACTAAAAGTATTGGAGAGAGTTGTTTCTCTCGCCCCTTGTCCACAGATTATGGATGTTGCTATGATGCTCTGGGTGGCTGCTAGGCAGTTTTTAGGGTGTTGTTATGTAGTTGCGCTTAATAACACATTTTGGGTGTTTTTGTTATGAGGTTGCTAGGGTGTTCACAGTCACGGCTTGGTGGATAATAGGGTGTTGCTATGCAGTTGCTACAGGGTTCTGGAATGGTTGCTAAGGTTTTTGCTATTTGTTTGAGAGGATTTTCTGGGTGGTTGGTAGGCAATTGGTGTTCATGCGTATTGTTAAGAGTTGCTATGTTGTTGGTCACATATTTCTTTTGGTCACAGACAGAAAGATAGACAGCTTATTTTGGTTTTGCAGGGTTTTCCCCAATATTGTCATAAATTTTTTTTTTTCTTGTCTCATTCTCCTTTACCTGTTCTCTTCAGGTATATGCAGAGCCATCATGGTGAGAGGCTCTGTGCATTCCACCATCCAGCCATGCCTCTCGCTCACCCGCCCCACTTTTGGATTCAAGAAGTGGTTGGGCATCCGGCTCCAGATCACAGGGGTCAGCATCTCAACATCCAGCCGAGGAGGACACTGGGGTATTGGGTTCTTGCGCTCACTACGAAACATGGCCGCCGAAAGAGGCATGATATTCTATGGGATAGAGAAAAAATATGAAAAATTTAAGGCTACAAATGTTTAGTAAAAGTATTTCTATAAGAAAGCTGATGACTTTTAGCAGGGGCACTGCTAAGGATTTAGGGCCCCATGAAAAGAATCTTGACAGGGCCCCCAACACAGCTGAGACTTTTTTCATATTAATTTACATAAAACTTTTTTATTTTTTATGCGCTTTTATGGTATTTTGACTATCATTCTCATATATTGAAGTAAATCAGATAATTGCAGGCGATCCTGGAGTTAGGGGTTGTGAGACAGCTGGACCAGTTGCTGCTGCTGGTTCATTTGACTCCGTTTGGAACATGATTTTGACAAAGTGCGTTTGCATTGAACGTTTAACTAAAACTGTATATTGTTATTTTTTCCAGCGCTTTCTTGACTTAACATGGGGGAAAAAATTGAGTTCCCTTATCATGCACTTTTAACACTAGACAATAGTCCGGACGTAAAATGCGCTTTAAGCTTTTATTATACCTTATATTGCCATCACATGCTGTTGTGTACCAACATTAACACAACATTTCCCCAAAATCATGTTTTATCGGAGATACAAGATTTATAACTTTGGGAGCAGGGAGATTATACGCTGTCATTGATATGAATATGAATGCCAGTCTGCGGTCCCCTTGAGTCTTTTGACAAGAAACAAGGCTTTACAAACTAAATCAAAGCTAAGGATTGTCCTTACATACATTTTCCTAAACTCTATTTTCTGATCATAAACTATGACTATCACTTTAGGCTTCTAAAACCACCATGACTTAAAATAAAACTATAGATATACCTACTAAAACAGTTAAAGCGTATAAACAACGTTTAGATGTTAATAATGCGCTATAAGAATTAATGTGGGATAAGTTTGTGCGGAGAATCTAAAGTGCACTGAGCAGGACACGGAGGCAAAAGCGCAATTGCTTGCATTTTTTCTGAAACAAAATAGCCTACACCGTCAGTTTAAATGTCCATAGTTAAATACATCATTCAGAACTGTAAAGAGTCTACTTTTATTTGTGTTTAGCGAGAATATCAACAAGACGTTGTGATTTTATAGGCTAAATTTAAAAAAAAGGGTTTTCTTCATTTTTTATGTTTGTTTTAAGAAATCTGTCATGGAACGTAGGGAGACTTCAGATAGAAAAACGGACTTGTTAGTAAATGTTTCCTCAGTGAAATCATGGCGCGGTGGCTTCACTTGTCTCAGCCTGTGTCCATAACTGTGAGAGAACATGTCAGCGAGGACGCGCATCGTCTATGCCGAGCGTAGTTGCGCCTTGTCTAAGTTTTTGGCCGGACTGAACCATTTTATGATTATCAAGAGGGGGAGAGGGGCAGCAACACTGATTTTTAGAGATGGAAGTAGAGGATTGTGCAGACCTTGAGTTTTCCGAGTTCCAGCTGCAGCATGTTCTGGCTGGTCGGCAAAACAAACACAGCTGGGAACAGCTTAGTGTTGGGCTCCACCTGACAGAGAATATGTATAAATATGACTTCAAGTGAAAAAAATGCACTCCTAACAGGGACTTTTTAAGTTTAACTACAGTTACTCCTTTGACCTTAACTTACCTGGTAAAAAGTGTTGATCTCTTTCCCATTGGCTGTAAAATTCATGAGACCTGTTGCCAGGTCAACCAAGCAACCAATCACCAGATCCTCTTGGCTGAACCTCTGCTGGGTGTTGCCGCCAAACTCTCCTCCCCAAACCATATAGCAGTTACTCCTCTTTATACTGATAAGCAAACAACAAAATTAAGCATTCTTGAGTAATGAATAAACAGATAGTTGTAGAATAATCACAATTATACAAAACACAATACCATCGAAAAGTTTGTGGTCCGTTTTCCTTTTTTTAAAATATGATTTTAAGTAAGGGATAATGTACAGGCAGTCGGTAGTTATTGCAGAAATGAGCCCCTTCAGCGTTATACAAGACCCTCCACTTCGAGTCGGGTCCTGATCACACTGTCGGGGCTTATTTCGCGATAACTACCAGCTGCCTGTATATTATCCCGCTTATTACACGGCTACTCGCCACATAAGAAAAAAACCTCAACATGAATATGAATTTGAAACATTTTATTGGCATATTTGTTTTAAATTAACATTTTCATCCTTCCGCGAAACGATATAGTACCACGTGACTAACATTCAACCGTAAGACAATTTATAACATCTACATATGAATATATAACAAAGGATGTAAAGTTATTATAGTTACTTATTGCACCTTATGCTGTCCAGTGTTGGCGCGGAGGGATTTTAAACATAAGCAGTGCCGGCTATGCGTTATTACTTTGGAGCGGTTATTATTGGAAAGGAACGAACCTGCAAATATCTCAACTGACCAATCAGAATCAAGCATTCCAGAGAGCCGTGTAATAATTAGAAAGAATATATACATGTCTATTTTAAATTCTTTTTTACATAAAAACTGCTCTTTTAAAATAAATAAAGTTTCTTGAGCACCAAATCAGCATATTAGAATGATTTCTGAAAGATTACCTCAGACAGTGGCGGTTCTACATTGAATTACTCCCTGGGCGAGACCCCCAGCGCACCCCTCGGGTGGCTGCCCCGTTCGCCCATGCCTAAAACCGCCACTGACCTCAGACTTCAGTAAAGACTGCAGAAATTTCAGCTTTGACATCACAGTAGTAAATTATATTTTATAATATATTAAAATAAAAAAAGTTATTTTAAATTGTAATGATATTAAACTGTCTTTTCAATAAAGATGAATGCAGCCTAGGTAAGCATAAGAGAGACATTAAAAAAGTATTTTTTGGTGGTATCCATTTACTTTTGATATTTTAATAATTTAATTCTTATTTGCAGATATTGTTGTTGTTGTTTTTTACCACATTTCTATTTTAAGGCACATTAATTAACTACTTGCCAATAGCACAAGAAATTCAAAATATATTTTCCGGGGGGAAAAAAATTAGGAATTGGGTTCTCAAATAAATTTATTTTGTTTCAGGCCATTTAGATTTTTATTGGAAATTTAACTTTTATATCCAAAAGTTTTAAATCCAAAATATTACACTTAAAAATATGATAAATAAAGGCATTATACTTTAAAATATTTTTCCTTTATTTTTTTCGTTTTACTCCCAACTGATTCTGATGGTCAGTGACTGAACTAGGCCACTGGTGCACTGCTCTTGCATCACCAAAATCAATATTCACCTACATCACCTCACTATACCGAACATTTATTTTTAACTAAACGCTTCTCCGCACTGCAGCTTCTTTTATTTGTCCTCACTGGCCCACATTTCAGTAATTTTACATGGCAGATCAGTAAGCTGAATTTTTTTATCGTCTCACCTGTCATGTATATTGCCCTTGTCGTCTCCAACAGTCAAAGTGACGGTGCGAACCTTAGACAGGTCAAAGTTGAGGTCATACATGTGGAAGTCTGGGGTGACCCAACCCACCCATACCCCACTAGGTTCTTGACCGGCGAAGATACGGACTGAGTAATAGTACTGCACAGTTGAGACAAGGAAAGAGAAGCATAAGGTTAAAAAAACAAGAGCAAAGAGTGTGTTACAGTATATATATATATATATACACATATATACAGACACAATCCTGTAATGAAGACTGACTGTGGTCGTATTGAGGATGATCTCTTGGTCATCACGATCGTCAGGCACCACATCCTCAAACAAACGGGGCATGATAGGTGGAGGTGGAGGAGCAACCATGGCTGCCTTTTTAGCTTTAAACAGGAAGCTGAAAGAATTTTCAGGGTGTTTTTCAACATTTCACATTTTTAAGATATATTTTAAATATACTAAACTGCAACTTCATCATTATACATGTTTAATTACAAATATATATTAGTTTACCACAAATGCTTGTCAGTGCATTAGGCATACACTTCAATCATATTTCCAAAACAAAAGAAGTTATGAAATTACATATAAATAGGGAGTTAAGTTCTAATTCACTGTTTTCTTCTAAAGTATATAATTTCATTAATAAGTACTCTTTTGAAATGTATGCTAAAGTGTACTGTAAAGTGTACTCGTCCAGAAGGGTAAACTTCACAAAAGTCCTCAGATCTCACCCTTTCTTCTTTCCTTTCTCAGATGCATTATCTTTGTCATTTTCCTTCATGCCTGAGATATCTTTGGGCACGGATGGCTCCTTTTCCTTCTCCTCCTGCTCTTTGCGACTGGCTGACTTCTTCAGCACCTCAAAGTCAGAGTCAGGGTCCACTTCCAGCACCTCTTCTTCAGGGATGGTGAGGGTTCGTGTGAGGGGAGTGGTGCCTGCAGTCACCTTAAATGCAAGGTAAAACTCTACAGGCATGCTCAGTCTGAAGAACATCATGTCTGTGTTGGCATTTTGGGATCCAAAAGTCTTGTGGGTTATTTTAATACAGGGGGCGCTGTCTACGGTTCCATCCACACGAGAGACCTACAGGTCACATGAGAACAATAATAAGATTCGTAAACCTTTTCTATATCTTTAAACTCAAATAAATGACAAAAACATTGCTTAGATAATGTACCTCAATGTGGTTGTGGTCGGTGGGGACTGGAACATACTGGGGGAGGCTCTTACTGAACCACATTGTGATGTCTCTCTTCATGTTGATAGCGAATGGCTCAAAGCCTTCTTGGAGCCCACAGATGGCGAAGTAGCGTAGACTGCTAACATTCTGACCCAGGTTAATACGACCAACCTGAGAAAGACCCAAAGTGCAGACTGGAATAAAACCTGGAGGGAGAAGATCAAACAGAAGAAGCTAATTTAGTAGATGTGGGGGGAGGGGTGAATACAACATTGTTTTGCAATATTTAAAAGGGCAATATTGCAATTGCATATTGCAAATACGAATGAAACTTCTGATACAAGGATAATAATTGCTTTTTCAGTCTATTGTGCTGTTTTGTTTTGTTTTTTCATAGATTGAGGCATCAGAGAAATCAATCAGAAAGCCTCCTGCGATTAAATCCAAATCATGAATTTACTTCAGATTATTTAACAAGGAAGAAATGAACGAGATGGATATGACACATAACCATCGAGATGTTGTGACACACAGACAGTAGTGTTACCGTTAGCATTAGCATTAGCTTTAGCAAAGGATGGTAAGTCAGCTTTCTGGGGAGCGTTTGCAGTACAAAATATATGTTCTCACAACACTTAGAGAATAACTTCAATTTTGCTCCGTTTTTTTTCTTCCACGTATAGTTATTGAATGGCTTAATATGTAGCATTGGACAATTTTTATGATGATTTTCTTTTTATTTTAGAGCCCAAAAAAAAAGACCACAATGTTTATCAAAAAATGTGATTTTGTGTTTGACTAGAAAAAAAAAAAAATATCAATTTATTATCTGGATTTCCTTTCTTTAATGTAAAAAAAAAAAAAAAAAAAAAAAAAATCAATCAGTGGTAATCAGAAACTTTTTAAACCCAAGACCAGGATTGATCTGTGTCTATAAAAACAAAACCTTGTGAGTCTCATTCAAAAACTAACTACAGACTTTTCTGAGTAGCTAAATGACAAAGCTTATTAAACAAAACACATTATCCTTCAAAACAACTCATTGAAACTCCATTGATAATCAACATTATAGCCCAAATCCTCACCGTCTCCAATCTCAATGTCTTTGAAGGCCATTTCAGAGCCAGAATCGCTGATCAGCATCTCTCCATTAAGTGTGAACATGATGTTCATTTCAGTGAGGTCTATCATGCACCCGACCACATCACCAGACTGCCATTGACGGCCAAATGGCTCATTACCAATGTGCCATCGCTGAGCCTGCAGGAAGAGCAGAGGAGAGTAATTCAGAGTTTATTGCAGCTATCCAAAAGTTTGTCAGCAACTTATGCAGCACACAAAATGTATTGGCCCAATTAGCCGATAAGATGGCCTACAGCCTGGTACCATATAACACAGCAAAATGAGATGAATATGACACCACTGACCCTGTTTCCATTAAAGACATAGGCCAGCTCATCAGAACCAAGCTCAACGTCAGAGCGGACGTTTGGTCGAGCCCAGCCAACTCTCATTTCTCCTGTGGTTACGGCCTCAAACTCAAAGTACCATTTTCCTGAAGTAATAGCATACTGCTTCTCTGCCCTGAAGATACGCACTTTATCTCCACGTGCGTTCTCAACCCCATGACCACCTGTGAAGGGAAAAGAGAGATTAGGACTGCAAAGACGATACGAATCCCATCAATCTGAAGTTGTATCTGAAGTTGGGCAATGACTTGATTAATTTCTTTTCCATATTCGGGATCCTAACAGTGATAAGAGATCACAGGAGGGCAAAGACTCACTGCTCTCCTGATCTGGGGGCTCGATGTTGTATCCATAGCCAATCAGAGTGCGCACAGCATTATTCACACTGTCTCTGTTGGTTTTCTTGGTTCTCTCGTCCAGCAGGATGTATGGCACCAGACGAGGGTTACGCTTATTCAAAATGTCCTGTGGGACACAAGGTTAGGAACAAGAGTCCCATCACGGTTTCTGTTAGTTTGGACTTTGTTCGAGTTGTTTTTAATTTGAGTCATTATGTTCAGGCTTGTCTTAGCTTCAATTGTGTTTAGGTTCCATGTCTGTTCAATTAGTGTTTATTGGGTCTTGAATATCGATGTTATGTTTGTTATGTTCACCAGCCTTCCTCTGCGTGGAATATACTCTTGTGTGTTAACCTTCTTTGCATTTGTTCATAGTGTTCATCAACACCATATCATGACAGGTCCAAAATATAATATCAAATTTGGTAACAGTGGCCAGTTCTTGCTATTAGCTTGCTTATTATTATTCACATATTGGGCGTTTATTAGTACTTATCAAGAACATATTCTGCATGACCAGATTCTACGCCCCCAATCCTACCCAATACCTAAACTTACCAAACACCTAATTAAATATTAATAAACAGTTTATTAAGAGTTTATTGAGGCAAAATCATATATATATATATATATATTGAAATATAAATATAATGGATTATTATTATAAATTCATATAGGTATCATTTTAAACATTGATTACTATTTTAGAATTTTTCTGGAAATACAATGTTGTGTGCATATGTGTTTATGGGCAACTCATGATGAACTCATGCTTATTGCTATTATTAGAAGATTTTTAAAATATTAAGATTTTTTAAAAGATTTTTAAAATATCATTGCCTTTTAATTTGAATTTTAACCATGTTCCTTGTCTGCTAAATTAAATTCAGGATTTGAATTGTCCCTTTTCACAGACTGTGACGGCATATTTTATACTTGTTAACATTGTTAACAATGTAAAAAGTAGTTAGCATAGTAATTGAGAATGACCAAGGAACATTTTCTAACTTAGAAACATGTTTTATAGTGTCCACATCTACAGTACCTGCACAATGCTGTAGGTCCATCCTTGTCTCACTCTGTCCCGTGCCCAAACATTATGCCCATTTTCTGCCAACTTCTCCACCAGCTGGTTCTGATTGGGTGTCAGTTTGACGTGACTGAGGTCCAGAGGAGCAGGTTTGTACCCATTGCTCATCACATAACTGAACAAGAAAAAGAAAAACATGAAAACCAAAACATTACACATTATACAACCTGGGTGTGTTTTTTTGCTTTTCTTACGTTTTGGGCAATTTGATCTTCCTAAGATTCTCCTCTGCTTTCTCATCTCCCATGCCTACATGGCAGCCCAAAGCTAAAAGGGTTCTGGAAAGGTCAAGGAGAAAAAAAGTTGCTGAATAAATTGGACGGACAGATAGATACATAAGCAATGCACTTTAGGTATTTGATATTCAACAGACACTCACTTCAAGGTCTCTCCAGACATCTGGAGGTTATAATTCCTCTCGGGTTCTGGAAGACTCTGAAAGTCCACCAGACACGGGTGCAACTTCTTATTATCATCCCTGAACTGAGAGAGGGAGCATTTAAATTTAATTAGGATCTTGAGTTTGTATGTACAGCATGTTTTTATTCGACAGAAGGTGCTCACCACTCCATAAGTCCAACCCTGCTCAATACGAGTCACAGCCCAGAGCTCATGAATGTTTTCTGCAAGCTTCTCTCTGATCCGCTCCAAATGAGGAGGTAGAACAATCTACAAATGACATTAGATGTACAATTTATAAACTTACTGCTGAGTCTAAATGTCTCTTGGAAATCAACAGTGGAGTTGTATGTGGTTAGTTTAGTTTACCTGGGCAGTGTCAACAGGACAGGGAGTGAACGAGGTGTGCGTGAGGGACTGTGTGGGGCCCAGAAGGTTTCTGACTCCATTAAAGTCATTTTTATACTCCTTAATGGGCTCAATGCGCATTTTGTCTTTGGGGAGGAGAGCTTCATAACATGGTGCGTAACCAGGAGGGGGCAAAAACTTGAAATCCCCATGGCGACCACCCAAAAGGAAGCGAGCTCTGAAAAATGAAATGGAAAAAAGTGTTTTATTGTTTTCATTTATACATTTTTGGGTTCGGTCAGATTTTTTTATGTTGAAAAGTCTTAATACTCAGTGCTGCATTTATTTGGTCAATAAAACAAAAAAGTCAATTTTGTTAAATATTATACAAATTTTTAATAAAATTTAATGATATTTTCTTACAAAAGGAGGAATTTATTATCTCCACGAAGTTGGATGAATGCGTTTGATGCACTTTACTGTTATATTGAAAAATATCACCCATTCACTGCCATTAAAAAACTTAAAAGAGCAAGGACGTTTTTTAACATGACTCTGATTGGATTCGTCTAAAAAGAAGAAAGTCATATAAACCTAAGAATTATAATGTTAATTACTTCACTCCAGCAGAGAAGCTAATGGCGGGAAAGAAGAGGCCGTCAACGTTGAAGTTCTCAAACATTCCCTGGACTGGATGGCCATTGATACGGAAGGAGATACTGGGTACACTCAGATCCAGACAGCAGCTCACAACGTCATCTGCTGCCAGGATATGCTGGTTCGGCGAAGCCACCTGACGTGACACATGACCTACACAAAGAAAAAACATATGGTATAAGAACGAGTACCACTCACACATATAGAATATAGAAGATCACCACGCTTACCTGACCACAAGTGAAGGCCATCAAAGCCATAAGAATATAGGTCATCACCCACGCCGTTGCCACCCCAACCCTCTCCTCCTCCTGGGTACGGACTGAAGCCCTCAGTCAGAGCCCAGCCAACACGCAGATGGCTAGCCTGAGCTGTCACAAATGGTTCCACATAGTCTACCATCACCTCAAAGTACCACTTCTTATACTGTGTAGAACCTTCACAAGTCCCCAAGAAGATATTGGGCCTCACGCTACAAGGAGTAAGTCATGTAATTCATGTAGTTAAATTATTTTAGTACACCTTCAGAAACAAAAGCTGCAATAAGAGAAAACAATTGGAGGAAAACCAAGATACCTTGATACATAGTTAACGATGTTGGTTTGCAGCAGGAGGTCACGGCCCGGAAGCAGATTTTCTGTGATGAGGTTTTGATTGGACCTCACAGCCACACCGTTACACACACAGAGAGAACGCAATACATCTAAAACCTGTCGGGACAAATGCAGAGGACAGTGAGTTCTTCAAGGTGTAGCAAAAGGATAAACGTTAGAATTACTAAATCACGTTTGCAGTCAGACCTTATGGTTTCGACCGTGCTTGTCCAAGAGAGAAATTATGGACTTGATGTGATTCTCCTGAATGATGTTCAAGACTTCCGGACTTTCAATCAAAACACAATACAGCACCTCTAGGATGCCTGCAGACCAACAGATAGGAAAGACGTATGAGAGTAAGAAGTACGTGGCAAGGTTTAAAGATGGGTTGTTAGTCATTTTGTGGCATTTGTTGCCCGTGTGCTGGAGAAAGGTTTTATAGGTGTACCTGAAGAAGCTTCCAGACGATCCAGTTTACTAACCAGCCAGTCGAGGTTATCACAAAACAGAGCACAGTTAGAGCGGTTTCCTCTAATCAATGACGCTGTGAAAACAGAGACACATTCACAAATATAATCCATCAATCTGATAAAAAAGTGTTTTTATTAAAGTATGCTTTTAGATGCTATTTAATAATTATTTATTTATGTTTTTGAAGTCTTTTGTGCACATTATGGCTGTTTTGAGTTAATCAAAAACACAGTAAAAATATAAATATTCTGAAATATTATTACAATTTAAAATTACTGTTTTCTATTTTAACATATCTTTCCTAGTAAAAACGTAATATATTTAATATACAATTATTTAAAACTAAGTTTTGCTCTATTAACATATTTATTGACAAATTGCTTGAGACTGACTGGTTTAAAAAATTATAATTCAACTTTATTTGGAGTGCTACTTGTGCACTATGCATATTTCGTAATATTAAGCCTTAAATTGCCCTATTGATGAGGACTGTATGATTTTTTTAATAGTATCGTCTTTAAATGGAAGATATTTAAAGTGTACCTGAAGTGTACATGCAATTTTACACAATCAGACATACATAAATATATATTTAGTTGGACTTCAATTCTACTTCTGTACAATTAAAGTGCATTAAGTGCAAATGAAGTTGTTCCAATTTAACAGACTTTATTTTAGTTTAGTATACTAAAAGTACAATTGCAGGGTATTTTTAATTTAAGTACATAAATACCTAAATATATTTATTAATTTATTTTTCACTAGAAAATCAAAACCAATATTAATAACGGAGCACTAACAATAATTGATAGTAATTAAGCACAAAATCAGCATAATTCTTTTCTAAAAGCATCACATGACACTGTAGCACAGGAATAGATTACATTTTAAAATAGAAAACAGTACTTTTAAATTGCAATATTTCACAAGATATTTCACTGTATTTTAAGAGACTTCTTCCAAAAACAAACAAACAAAAAAAGATATTTATTTATATTCAGTCACCAAGCAGTTCATAGAGCAGGTTGACGATCTCCTTCCAGGATTCAGCAGCTTCTTCTCCAGCAAACTCAGAGAAGTGTGCAGCAGTGTTGTAGACATTCAGGCGGTCAATACACTCCAGCACGATGGTGATCAGCCCCTGCAACAGAATAGAGACGTTAATTAAAGGGGATAATAGATGATTGTCAGACAGATTGGTACAAACACACACACCTCTTCTTGGAAGAGGTTCTGTCGGTTGCGTAGAGAGCGCAGCTTGGTCTGTTTCTCCTCGTGTTCCAGCTCCTCTTCTGGAGGCCGGAAGTAATGGATCAGATCCTGCAAAGACAGGATCACTCCGTCCAATGGCAGGGACACCGGACCGGGGGATTTGTTCTTTCCACTCAAAGAGTCCAGACCTCTGATGTACAAGAGAGAGAGAATTGTATATACTGTATATATAAATACAAACACATGCATTTGATAAAAATATGTTATGTTTATATATTATTGATATTTATACATAGAAATTATATATAACAGTACACACACATATATATATATATATATTATGTAAACAAAAAAATTTGGCAGCACTAATAT
>JAUMHG010000019.1:1825747-1878942 GCA_032359395.1 Enteromius anoplus
TAAGATACATACCTTCTATGTACATATCAGAGAACAATTTAAAATATTCTCTCAATGCATTCTATGGCACCTTTAAAATCTTGTGCTTTTCACAGAATCCTGGTTATGAAGTCCTCTGAGCTTTTGAAGCTGAAATTTAAGGCAATGTCACAGATGGGCATAAGAATTAGAAGAAATCAATTGGGAAAATTAAATTTATTAAGAAAAATTGGAGGCGTGTTTAAGTCACCATGAAATTAAAATTGACTTATTATAGTGAGTATTATATATTATTTATCTGCGAACATCAATATTTTTTAACCCTGTAAAGCCTACAGTATCACATTTAACTTCATCAAAACTTTGCTGAAAAATTAACCACATTTGTTTTATCGTCAAATAGATATCATACTATTGATATGATATATATTTTTTAGCAAGTAAAAGGCCTCCTAGTAATTTTTTTTTTGCCCTGACCCATAATAAAACAAAGTTTAGATCATAAAACTTGTATCATTTAAATATGATCTGACTTTAAAAATTAATATTTATCTGCATTAAATGCAAGTAGGGTACTATATGTTTTAAAGATTCATTTAAATTGCAATCTTTTAGAAATATCTTTACTTTCTGGCCATACAACCAAACAAATATCAACAACTGCACCAGATTGCATATTTTTGCTCTGTTTGATCAATATGATACTCAACAGCAATCCAATAATAGAATCCACAGGAAAAATAAAGTCCCGCAGAACATTTTTTCTATTTCTGGGACCATGATATAAGTCACAATAAGAAAGAAAAAACGATCACAACATCCTTTTCATGTCGACATCAATGATACCATGCGCCAGGAGGAGGAATCAGCCTCTTTTGTCGCTATTTTATTCTAGATTTTAATCACAACTCCTGATTTAACCAACACCAAAGCCAAATCCAGCAACATCTTCGAGATATAAATACCCATTTCACTATCTTTGAACCGATGCCTTGAAGTTCTCTGGTGATTTTCACTAGGGATGAGACTGAGAGATGAAGATCTAAATAGGCTTTTCTCGGATTAAAGTGTCCCTCCTCAGCCAAGTCCAACATGACGAATACAAATCAACACAGGAGTCTAAAAGCAAACATTGGCTTAAGCATCATCTGTTGCTTAAACCATCTTCTGACCCATCAAGCAGCTTTAAATTTGGCTCGAACTGATGAATGAAGTTTTTAGAAATACATGCATCATAAACATGGCTGATAATAAAACGACTCCAGTTCAAGCGCACACAAAAATCGTTTCTTTTTTCACTCAAGAGAACATTGTAAAACCAAACAAAGAAAGACACTCAGCTCTCACACCCACAGTAAAGAACACAGGGTGGTGTGCTAATTTAAACCATAAATCTCAATGGCATGGCAGGGGATCAGTAGATAGATGTACAATATTCACTGGGGAATATTTTGCCTGGCTCTTATATCATTACATGACTCACCAAACATCTGCTCTAATGTATCATATTATGGAGTACAAGCTTAGATAGAGACGTTCAAAGTCTGTTAAAAGCCAAGGAAGAACAAAAGATGAGCGATGTGCCTATGAGACAATTCTAAATCTGCCAGTATTCTTTCCCACGCACAAAGACGTGTTGCTCACAGAAGACAGAAAACCCGATCGGAGACGAATGCGAGATGGGGATAAAAAGCAAATTCAACAATAGATCAGTGCAAGCAAATGTAAAATTGTCACGAAAAGGATTACAGATAAACTGCACAAAATCTGTCCTCTTGTGAATAGTACAGCAAGATTTAATTCTCTGCATCGGAAAAGCATATTTTTTATTCAGTAATAAATGCATAGTAGAGAGCTTGATTCAGGATGCTTTAGAAAATTAATTTAACACTTGAGGACTTGATGTGCAATCTCAGAACAACAGGTTGTTCTACACAGGCTCAAACATATAAGGTTAAATGCCTAATCCCTCCATCGTTCCCGCTGGACAGTAGAAATCTGTTTGTGCTACTGAAATGAGCAACGCTGAGAAACAGCCAATCAGAACAGACCTCCTCATTACTATTCATGAACCTTCCAAATAAGGCAAAAACAGACTGTTTCATTCTAGGGTCAAATTCTAGGTTTGTAAATGGACCTGTAAAACCGTTTCTAGGCATTTTTCCCCCTTACCTAAGCTACATACCTTCTATGTATATATCAGAGAACAATTAAAAATATTCTCTCAATGCATTCTATGGCACCTTTAAGTGTTGCTGCATGCAAAAACTATGAGGCAGAGCAGCAGTGAAATGGATTTATCATCGACTTTCTCCTGCTCTCCCACTCACCTCTCCACGTGTCTCTTTCCGTTCTCCCCGTTTTGGGCATCAGGCGTTTTGCTCTCTGCAGTCCAAATCCATTCATTCTTTGCATCACATCATCTCATTCTTTCTCACTATCTCTCTTGCGAGCTTCATCTTCCACTCTCCCACAAATCAAAGACAGAAATGTTTGGTGTGCTGCAGCCTGACTCAATTAGACATGGATCTCTGAGGGGGCACTGCTGCTTCCTTCATCCATCTATTATTACATAATAGTCATCATCACTATGAAAAACAGCACTCGGCTTCCTTACAACTTCACGCTTTTCACATTGTTTCCACCCCACCCATTATTTTAAGATGCCTTCGTGTGTTGAGGCAATGTTTCACACAGCTGCGCCTCATGATTAATGTTTTTTTATATGATTGCTTTGTAATACTTTCTTGTTCTGACAAGTTTTTTTTTTTTTTGTGAACAATATTTTCCTTACATAATCATGCTGTCTTGTTTGTGAAATATATTAATATGTATCACATAATACATGATTCATAATGGACAGGTGGCTGGACAATGAACAGCTTTCTAATACATCAATTACCTATGGCACATTAGGGGCGCTTAGTAAATAAGCAATAAAAGCTTTTAGAAATGTTTCAGTAAAAGCTCTATCTATTTTTTTGATGAAGGAGAACAATGTTTATATTATGTTTAATAATGCAAAAATCCACAAATGAATAAATAAGAAACCAAAGATACAAAATGTTATATATTTCCATCTGAGATATTACAAAATGCTTTTAACTAATGGTATTTAAGTGTTTTTTTGTTTGTTGTTTTTTTCAAATTAAATGCCTTATAAATTTGCATTTAATTTGTATTAATGTGAATCCAGACCTATTTTCTCATTATTTAAAATTAATTAAATAATTAATCCGTCAGATATCAGTCCCAAAGTATTCCATAGATTACAGTGGCCTGCCAAATCTATTTATATCAGTCAAATCTTCAAATAAACACGCCTGAAGCTTCTTTGACCCCCTTTAATATGTATACCTTACAGACAAACACAACAAATAAACAAAAGACGAAAACAAAGATGTGACAAAACAAATAGTAATGCTGTAATATCATCTCCAATTTAATATAACGCAATGTTTGTGAACCGGTCGTCCATAAATATAGATATTGTTAAAGTGTTTGTACAGCCAGGATTACAAAAGTGACAACATAACAAAACAATAAGCGAGTTCTGTCGTGAGGAACACGTGACTCGTTCCACAGCATTCGAGCACGAGATCAATCCCGCTTGTTTTCACGGGAAATAGACCCTAATAAGTGTTCGTGGAAAAAACCTTTCAATCATTATAGCAGTGCATATGGTGTTATAGCAGCTTGTTGCTGCTCCTTTGACACAGTGCTCAGCTGTTGTGCACACCATTGGACAAAAACAACCACATACTGCAAACGTATACAGCGCGAGAAACAAAAGAACGCGCGCACACACACAATGGGCTGAACAATAGCTGAACGACAACGAGTGCGCTGCCAAAAATTGGTATCACATACAGATATAAATGGCTAAGACATCTTCGAGACAATACTCCTAAAGCTATTTTCTCTTGTGATACTTCATTTTAACATCGTAATGCAGCCCACCGTATTCAAACGAATTGTGGACAAAGGACTGAACAAACCCTCCAGCAGATAACCTATATGTTTAGCACTAACAGTAAAACATCTTGAATTCTTTTTTCGCGATATATAAGGGATTCAAAACTTATTCGGTTATAAAAACAGGGTTTTTTTTATAAAAATTAAAAAAAAGGTTTTAAATCGTGAAAATAACACTGAACTTACCGTCGTGACAGCTCGAGATCAATGCTTTTGATAACTCAGTTTTTAAGCATCCTTTGAGGAGAAGGGTTTTTTCCCCATTCCGAAGCATTCACAATCCGGTCTGTGATGTAATGAGACAACTGGTGTGTCACGATGTTAAGCCTGTAGTATGGAGTGTTTCACATAATTTGCTGGAGGGAGTCCAGATGCTTTCAAACTGATTTGGTATCATCATGCGACTGCATTTCTGGTGTCCCTCCGGTTTCCTTTCTGGAGTATTATCTGATGGCACTCAGTGTTTTCATTTTGATTCACATGCTCCGTGTCTTTGGAGTGTACCATTCACTTAAGAGTGGGGGTTGGACTATGGGGGCCTCAGTGAATGAAGCCGAAGCATTGTGCGCCTCATTCAGTATAACCTTTAGCAAATTGTCCATTCATTTCTATTTTATTTGTGTAAAATGTTTCCGTAAACAACGTTACTATAAGTGGGCAAAGTTAATGCAGCCACAAAACTTGTAACGTAACAACCTTCTAACAACGTTTTGGCAACATGCTGGCAATTGCAGATTGCAAGATAAAGGGATTATCTTTCTGTTTTCATCCTTTTTAAAAAACACAGTACACTATGTTAATGTAATGTATTTCCTTTTCAACTGTCCAGTTAGGAATGCAAAGTCTACTAGTTTTTTTAATGGTTGTGTATTTTTTTTTTTAATTCTTTGCAGTTATGTATATAATGTTTTTTTTAGATTAAATACCATTCATCGCTTTCACTGCAGCAGTGCATTGCAGTATTGTATTTGATATGTACATTTCTAAGGCCTCTACATTATTATTATTTTTTTCTTAGCACATGAAGGCATAATTTAATAATAATACTGCAGCAACTCTACTCCTGGGGCCTGTTCCTTAAAACAAGTTTACCAAATAAGCCAGGTTTATTTCAGTTAGTCTGACTTACTGTCATTTGATTTTGTTTAAAATAAGTCAGACTAATTAAAACAAGCCTGGCTTATTTGGTAAACTTGTTTTATGGAACAGGCCCAAGGTTATCTTATTGGTTGTTTAGATTATACCTTGTTTGTTTGTTTTGCATTTGTTTATTTAGAAATATCAATTGTTTATAATTATTGCAGGCCTTGAGAAACATATTTTTATTAATCTCTCAAATGTCATTGCATTACATGCTTTGCCCCTACAATGAAAAATAACATTGCGGAATTATAACCTATTGTGGTTGTGACAGTGATATGCAGTGAGTTTGGGCAGCCTTGTTAATCTTCATGATGTTCCTGTATAAATCGTGGGTTTTTACGATACAAAATTTCAGTTAAATATATCTTATAGGAGATACACAAAGTGATATTTCAGAAGTGAAACAAGGTTTTTAGGATTTACAGAAAGTGAGCAATAATTGTTTAAACAAAATTAGGCAGGGGCATAAATTTGGACACTGTTGTCATTTTATTGATTCCAAAACCTTTAGAACCAATTATTGGAACTCAAATTGGCTTGGTAAGCTCAGTGACCCCTGACCTCCATACACAGGTGAATCCAATTAAGAGTATTTAATTGTAAGTTTCCCTCCTCTTTGAATATTCTCTGAAGATTAGCAACATGGGGGTCTCAAAACAACTCTCAAATGATCTGAAAACAAAGATTGTTCACTATCATGGTTTAGAGGAAGGATACAGAAAGCTGTCTCAGAGATTTCAGCTGTCTGTTTCCACAGTAACAAATTGAGGAAATTGAAGACTACAGGCACAGTTTCAGTTAGGGCTCAAAGTGGCAGATCTGTGGTGTGAGTTAAAGAGAAATGTTCAACCTGAATGAACTAGAGATGTTTTGTTAAGAGGATTGGTCCAAAATACTTTTAACCAAAATCCAGACTCTCATTGGAAACTATAGGAAGCGCTTTGAGGCTAACTGTTTTTGTACACATTTTGTAAATCTTATAAACTTAATTTCACTTCTGAAATATCACTGTGTTTCTCCTGTAAGATATGTTTAACTGATTTTTTTTTTTCGTAACAACCAACGATTTATACAGGAACATCATGAAGATTAACAAGGCTGCCCAAACTCACGCATTTCACTGTACATGGTGACAAATGGCAACAATTTACATTTATATCCTGCATTGTTGAGTAGTCTGCTATAAAGTTTTAAAAATCTTACTGATTCACATTACATGCAGAATTTTGTTTTCATCTTTTTGCCCATATAAAAACGACATCATATTGCATATATTTGATTTGTTGGGGCTTCTGAGTATGTTTTATTATAAGGAGAATATAAGATTGCACATTTCTGTCACAGCCAAAGTTTTCACTAATTTCTGGAGCTGTCTAGTGCTGAAACATGACATCTATTATGAAACATGATTCTATTATTAGAGGTTACAATAGCCTATTTTATTAGGCTCGTTTAAATAGACTAGACCAATGGTCATTTATTACATGTAGCCTAAAGAAACATGTGTATATATACAGAGCATATTTTTGTTAATCTGTGCAGGTGATGGCTGTGACTGGTGCGATGAATATGGCTTCAATGGGCTATGGCATCTTTTTTATTTTAACAGGGTAAGATATGAAGCACTATCGCACTCCTGCATGACAGCTGCATCAATATAAAAGCATAGACTACACTTCAGAGAGATAAAATCCTAAAAAAAAAAAAAAATATATATATATATATATATATATATATATGTGTGTGTGTGTGTGTGTGTGTGTGTGTGTGTGTGTAGAGAAGAAAATCAGGTTTGGAAAGACACAAGAGTGAGAAAATCACCAGAATTGTTTTTTTAGGTGAATTCACCACAACAGATGTGTCCATTCAGAACGGGTCAGCATTTTACTTCATGAGGTACCTACTCAGCTGCCTCAGATTCTTGGCCATTCTTATTTAACCTAAACCTAAAACTTAAACTGCCATTGTAATAAGTTTGTGAGGTAACCCATGACTTGAAAATATTAGGTATATGCTATTACACAATAAATTAATAAATTAATAAATAAATAAAAATATGTGATAGCATGAAACAATGAGTTCATGTCTAGCTTAAACTTAAAAGCAATTGGTGTATTTTATCAAAAATCTACCTAAAATGAAACTAATTTAAATACTTATTTTTCATAAATGTTTTCAGATATTATATTTTTCTATATGCTGAAATGGTTACAATGTTTACTGGAGGAAATGTGTATGGTACCTGTATGTGTTACGTATTATGATGCAGTAAAAACACAGACAGAACATCGCATGAATTTGAAAATCGCATTACGCTCTGAAAAATTACTAAAGAATATTAGTAAAATTCAGGCAAATGAGGCACTGTTAAAATCTATAACATACAAATTAAAGTTTAAAATTTTCTCAGCTGGTTTATACAGTACCACTTAGAACAATCACCCAATCATGGTGCCAAATGAGGTGAGGCGAGGTGAGATGAAATGAACTGAAAAGGTTGATGTTAGCATAAATGACTATCCTACTAAGGAGGTATTTCATGAAAAAAAAACTTTTTCAGCTATGAATTTTGCTGATTGTTTTCCAGATAAGTATCTCTAAATTAGTTTGTATGAGATTTTGTTAATGGCTCTAAAGCCCACAGAACCTGCTAGATGTTTAATATTTGTTTGTTTGTCTAAAAGAATATAAACAATTTGATTTCACTGGGAATAAAAAGAGAAGAGGGATAGTGCACTCAAACAAAATGAACATTATATCATTCATTATCACCCTCATGTTGTTCTAAACCCTTCTGACCCTTCATAGACAGCAATGCAATTACCACATTCAAGGCCCAGCAATGTAGTTAAGATACCCCATAGGACATCAGTGGTTCAACTGTAATTTTATGAAGCTTGAAGAAAGCAGCACCACACACATGCATCGGATTTCCTAAAAATAAATCTTAATTTGTGTTCTGATAATAAACGAAGGTCTGTCGGGTTTGGCACAACAAAATTGTGACTGTTTGATGACAGAATTTTCATTTTTTTGGTGAACTGTCCCTTTAAAAAATTAAACAATTGTATGGCCCCCAGGTTTCATGCTTATTAGCTTTCATGTTAGCCAGGAATAAGTGTTAGTGCTGTGGGCCGTATGCTGAAGATCATACCCTTATCCAGGATTCAGTGGCACTGAGCTCATCTTACACACTGGAATGCTCTTTCTCTCTCTCGGTCTCTCTGTCTTACAAATGTACACACTAATACACACGGACGAGGTGTCAGTTGAAATGTTGAAAAGGTCAGACAGAAGTAAAAGGTTTAGGGGTGAAGAAGAGCTACAGAATTATTTGAAACTGAGTAGGAGACTTTGGTACAGAGGAGAGGAAGGGTGCTGAGGTTACGATGAGACATGAGACATACCCATTTATCCAAATCGACTGCCTAAAGTTGGCAGGAAAGGGAGACGAAGGTTCAGGAGAGAGACAAAAAGTACAGGAAATTAAGTTATACTAACAAATCTACCAGAATATTCCTCTTATAAACAGGCTTTTAGATGACCCCATGCACCCATGCAGCAAAATAAGGTACAATCAGAGCTCTGGAAATGTTGGGACATTTTTTAAAACTGCATAAAATGAAAACTAAAAGACTATCACATTACACAAACCATTACTTCATATAATCATAAGAGAACATAACAAATGTTTAAACTGAGAAATTTTACACTTTTATCCCCTAAATGAGCTCATTTCAAATTTTATGTCTGCTACAGGACTCAAAAAAGTTGGCACCGGAGCAACAAAGGGCTGAAAAAGCAAGACATTTTGAAAGGATTCAGCTGGGAGAACAACTAGAAACTAATTAAGTTAATTGACATAAGGTCTATAACATAATTAAATATTAAAAGGATAATTTGGAGAGAGTCTCTCAAAAGTAAAAATGGGCAGAGGCTCTCCAATCTGTGAAAGAGTGGGTAAAAAAGATTGTGGAATACCTCAAAACAATGTCAAATTGCAAAGGTTTGCAAATCTCATCATCTACTGCGCATAACATCACCAAAAGATTCAGAGAAACTGCAGAATTTTGTGTGCGTAAGGGACAAGGCCGAAGACCTTTGTTGGATCCCTGTGGACGTTACTAAATGGGCCCAGGAATACTTCCAGAAACCATGTCTGTAAACACAATCTGCCGTGCCATCTGCAGATGCCAACTAAAGCTCCACGAAGCGCCGCTCAAAAGTATTCAATGGTCAGAAGAGTTCAAATTTGACATTCTGGCTGGAATTCATTGATGCCAGAAGAAGGAGACCTTCCTACATGTTATCAGCATTCAGTTCAAAAGCCAGCATCAGTTTGGGGGTGCATAAGGGCATATAGCAGCTTGCATGTTTTTGAAGGGAATATGAATGCTGGAAGGTATATAAAGGTTTAAGAGCAACTTATGCTTCCCTCCAGATGACGTCTATTTCAGGGAAGGCCTGGTTTACTTTAGCAGGACATTGCAAAACCACAATCTGCAGCTATTACAACAGTATGGCCTTGTAGTAGAAGAGTCCGGGTGCTGAATTGACCTGCCTGCAGGTATAGAGAACATTTGAGGCATCACTAAATGAAAAATATACGCTCACGGAAAGGCACGAGACCGCTCTAGTGAATGATAGATTAAGTTACCAAATATAGTTCCTTGCCCGATAAAGGGTTAAAATTCAAATTTAAAAAACGTCCCAACATTTCCAGAATCCGGCCTGAAGAAAGCTTAAAGGGGTGGTTGATTATTTCACTTTTTAAATGTAGTTAGTGTGTAATGTTACTGTAAACAATACATAAACAACACAAAAGCATAAACAATGTCTGCAAAGTTACAACACTGAAAGTTCATTGCAAAAGGAGAGTCTTTTAAAATGATGACAGGGTAATGCCTACAAAAACATTTCGAAGGGACTACAATGAGCTACTTCCTGGGTTTGTGACATAACAAACTGTTCCATCAACGAACTTTTTTACAATTATACACTTAATGTGTATAGACACATAGCCAGAAGTTTTAAACATGGACATTCACGCAGTTGCAGTGATAGCAAGCGATAGTTTCTGGCAAACACTTTTTACTGTGACAAAATAAACAATTACTGTACTTTACAAAAATGCTACAACAAAATCATGTATTCAGCTGTATTAATGCTTTGATCTAGATAAAACCGTATATCAGAAGCTAACACAAACGGTCCTGTAAGATCCTTCCTTGGACAGGTTCAGCACAATCCTCTTCACTAATATCCTCTGGGTCCCAATTCGGGCTCAAATTGATGTTTCTGAATGTTCACTAGGAAGTCTGGTGAATCACGACACACCGGGCCAGCTAACCAATCGGAGCCCATTGTGTATTTCTGAGGAAGGGGCTTTATAAAACCAGGAAGCATTCAACAAAGAAGGGTGAAAAATTAAATATGTTACAAATAATGTGTGTGTGCTTTTTTCATAAAAGGTCCAAAGGTCTGACAACACAATGAAAAAAAACCATGAACTCCCGCTGTAACTTTATCTGTTGGTGTCGCTGTTACTACTTTCTCACTTGTCTTCAACTACATTTTTACTGTAAGTTTTCTTTATTAGCTCTACAGGCTACATCTTACTGTATGCATTTGTACATTGTAAAAGGATGTAATATTCTTTGTTTGTCATTCCTTTTCCTTTTGGCCCTCTGCTTTTCGAATTGCTCAGAGCTCTCCACCTCTCCACCCTTCTTTCTCTCTCTCTCCTTTATGGAGACTCTCACCTCGTTCATCTCCACGGTGTTGGCCAGCATCTCCTGCAGGGCTCGTACTGACAGCGACTGCTCCAGTACAAAGGCACAGATTGCCAGATCAGGCGGCACATTCTGCAGACCATGATAAAAAGATTGTTAGGACTCATGCATAGTTAACGGATTAAAAGTACAAATATGCTTGTTACACTGGCATCAAAACCTTACAGACTCATGGGATCTTTAGGAAATAATGTTCAGTGATGAAAAATGTTGACTGCTGTATTATAAAATTATAAAATAAACTCGGTTTTGTGTATGATTTTACCAGTGCTTGTAAATATGTGACCCTGGACCACAAAACCAGTCTTAAGTCACAGGGGTATATTTGTAGCAATAGTCAAATATACAATGTTTGGGTCAAAATTATTGATTTTTCTTTTTTGCCAAAAATCCATAGTAAGTAAAGATCATGTTTCATGAAGATATTTAGTCAATTTCTTACCAAAAATATATTAAAACTTAATTTTTGATTAGTAATATGCATTGATAAGATCTTCATTTGGTCAACTGTAAAGGTGATTTTCTCAGCATTTAGCATCTATCTACTCTATCTATCTATCTATCTATATCTTTTATTCATAAAAGTACATACTTTATACAAAAGTTAGCATTTTAATCACCGAACCTGACAAAAATAACTTTTGTGTGTAGTAAAACAATCTGGTTTACTGGATATTGTAATGCATAGTATTGAAATATTACTAAAATAACATACTGTTCTTTCATATTTTACATTTTAATAGCCTATCATTTGTCTGACAAAAACAACTGGTGTGAAACATACAAATTATGTTTTGTAAACTTTATAATTGTAATGAGAAATATAAAAATACTAGGGTAGTTGGACACATCAATGTGGCCTTTGGTGTGAGAGCAAAAGTGTAAAAGAAAAAAAAATGTAATAATAAGATATAGCCAGGTATAATTAATATGTATCATACGCATCTCAAGTTTGTTGCTGGAAGAAGGAACACTGTGTGTGTGTGTATGTGTGTGTGTGTGTGTGTGTGTGTGTGTGTGTGTGAGAGAGAGAGAGAGAGGGAGAGAGAACAACTCTACATACAGGTATATTAATTTTAATTTTTAAAATAGCATTTAAATACCTTTATATATTATTATAGAATTATTATTAATAAGAATAACTGTGGTATAGCTTAAAAAAATTATTACATAATACAAATTTAAATAAAACATTTGGAAAACTGACTGAAAAAGTTTGTCCTCCAAATTTTTGTAATGTGAAGTGGGTTCCCTGCCCTGAACACAATCACCCTGACGCCTTGTTAGTGACTATACCTGGGCATTTGACGTTGTCTCTAGAAAGCACAGACGGTTCCCGAAGCCTTCACAGGAAAGGCATAGTTTGATCTGCTCCTTCAGAACAGTTGCGGTGCACTGGAGCACAACTTGATCTTCCTGTGAGCCAGAGCAGGACATGAAAAAGGAAGAAAAAAACAGAAGGAATACATAGTGAGAGTGTGATCAGAGCCAGATGGCAAAGGTGACAATGAGGTCTAATGAATACCTATTCATAGTGAGACATGCAAACACGCTGAATGATAACACACTTATTAGTGAGACACAAACACACACAAGGGCTGGTACGTTCATAGCAGAGCGTGTAAATACAGTCATAAACACACCCGTGTCCAAACACTCTCCACCTGTCACGTAAAACATTCTCAGCTGTTCCCTCCACTGACTCATGATGTAGCCATATCCTTTCTCTCCAGCATTTGTTCTTTGTCTCTCTCTCTCTTCTTCATATTTCACAGTGTCCTAGTGTTTTTTTATCCTCTTTTGTAACACCACTGTTTTAACATCAAACCTTACGATTTATCTTCTACCCTCCTATAGGTTTCAGAGAATCTGTATTTTTTGCTGGCACGTTCTGTCCCACAACCCCCTGCACAGAAGAAATGGGGCCAGTCTATCCTTTGAAAGGGCACGGAAGCCTTTAAAACTCCAGGTGTTCATAGTCGCTAAAACACATCTACTGTAGGAAAAAAGTAGATGGCCATAAATGGCTGGTGTTAAAGCCTTTAAGACTTATATGGTCAATAATACTTACTGCTTAAAGCTAATATGATGTTTTATATCCAAGTTATTCATTTATAAAGATCACAATAAGTTGGTCACATATTAGTTTTAAAGTAGACCGAATTGGACCATAAGGTAATAATGGGGCAGAATAAGCAGATAACCAGGTATAATCAAGATATACCTTAAGCATCTCAAGTTTGTTGCTGGAAGAAGGAACACTGTGTGTGTGTGGGTGAGAGAGAGAGAGAGAGAGAGAGAGAGAGAGAGAGAGAGTACAACCCTACATACAGGTATATTCATTTTAAAATGGCAAAACACAGGGTGACTCACACTCCTTGCACAAAATGTAAAACCCAGAGACAAAAGCACCAATCCAAATTGGATCATAAATGCTAATATATAAAAGTTTGGGGTGGCAGATACCCAAAATATATTTAATGTATTATTATTTATGACATGTATGTTAAAGGAACACATTCCACACAATATGTTTAAAATTCATTATATATACAGTGGGTACGGAAAGTATTCAGACCCCTTATATTTTTCACTCTTTGTTATATTGAAGCCATTTACTAAAATCATTTCTTTCCTCATGTACACACAGCACCCCATTTTGACATAAAAACACAGAATATACATTTTTGCAGATTTATTAAAAAAGAAAAACTAAAATATCACATGGTCATAAGTATTCAGACCCTTTGCTGTGACACTCACATTCATTATATTTAAGTCAGGTGCTGTCCATTTCTTCTGATCATCCTTGAGATGGTTCTACACCTTCATTTGAGTCCAGCTGTGTTTGATTATACTGATTGGACTTGTTAGGAAAGCCACACACCTGTCTACAAACAGTAAGACCTTACAGCTCACAGTGCATGTCAGAGCAAATGAGAATCAAGAGGTCAAAGGAACTGCCTGAAGATCTCAGAGACCGAATTGTGGCAAGGCACAGATCTGGCCAAGGTTACAAAAAAGTTTCTGCTGCACTTAAGGTTCCTTAGAGCACAGTGAGCCAAACTGACCTATCGGTGGAGAAGAGCATTGGTGAGAAAGGTAAAGAACAACCCAAAGATCACTGTGGCTGAGCTCCAGAGATGCAGTCGGGTGACGTGAGAAAGTTGTAGCAAGTCAACCATCACTGTAGCCCTCCACCAGTTGGGGCTTTATGGCAGAGTGGCCCGACGGAAGCATCTCCTCAGTGCAAGACACATGAAAGTCTGCATGGAGTTTGCTAAAAAACACCTGAAGGACTCCAAGAGTCCAGATTCCAAGTGAGAAGTAAGATTCTCTGGTCTGATGAGACAGGGATAGAACTTTTTGGCCTTAATTCTAAGCAGTATGTGAGGAGAAAACCAGGCACTGCTCATCATGCTGTGGGGGTGTTTTTCAGCTGCAAGGACAGGACGACTGGTTGCAATCAGATTGGATGCAGCCAAGTCCAGGGATATCCCTGATATTTTTGCATTTATCATTATATATAAGCATCTTATTTTTGCTGTTTAATTCTTAAAAGACACGTATCAAGTAAATAGCTGGTCAATACGTATTATCAATACAATACAATTATCTTTTTAAACCATTTTATGGCTAATGAATGATAAGTAGTAAAATTTTGACTTTGAAAATTTGAAATTTTGCTATTTTGACTAAATAAATGACAAAACAAAAGACTAAAACCAATTATTTACAATCCCACACGTGAATTTATATGTTTAACATTATAATATATCATTCATTTACAACATTCATGAAATTATATTTTAAAAAATTACATTTAACAGTGTTAATAAGTATACATTGTTTATGTGTTCAAATTAACTTTATCTGAGTGCTAGATGACATAAAAAAATTTACTTATATATATATATACACACATTTCTATATATTGGTCACTAAGGATAAATATATAACAATTCTAATATGGTCCCTATAAAAATGTTACATGGATATGAGAACTTGATCCTTATGTGAAAGTAAAATCATACACAAATCTTTTATGAATGAAACAGACCCATTAATATGGTCTGTAGCAAGCACTAAAGCATTCTGAGCGTTTCTGTCTGATATGGCGGTCTCATGGTAAGCTGCTGTGCTGAGCCTCATGATCTGCAGGCTTAGCTCATCCTTGTATAAATAGGCCCAGAGCAGCGCTGGGATTTGGCAGATGCAGAACACTTTACACCACGAGACACAAACAATCAGCGCTAATGTGTTGCTTAAATGCTTCAGAGCTCATGCACATTACAGTGAACAAAGAGCGTAGAAGGACAAACTAGGAAGGTTTGGATGAACACCGCCCTGAAAACATGGGCCTTATCAATATGTCACACTTATTTCTGCCTCTTAAGACAGGTATAAGATTACAGCCAAACCATATTTAGGTCTAGTTTCATAGCAAGGCGACCGCAAATACACTTAGGGATCATTCTGAACATGTTATAAAATAAGAAGGCAGAGATATACTGTACTTTCAATGCTTTCAAGTTCTGTAATAATTTTGTAAACTTTATGTGGTCAGTTCTTACCAGTTATTTCTATGGATACTCAACAGGTTTGCACACACATAAATGTCTTGTTTACAATAAGTATTATAACTATAAATACTATATTATATTACTTTTTACACTGAAAATCATCCATATTTTACAATGCATCAGGTTATTAATAGGTCTATACATATGCGCATATATTAGATTTCCCATCTGTCAGCTTTGAATATGCAAAAACAGGCTCCATTTCAACTTTTTTTTTATTGTTAGTACAAAAAATAATCTTCAATTAATCAATAATGTTTAAATTAAATCAAAAATACATTCATTAACTCTCTGTTTTTTAATAAAACTGTAATATTGTGAAATTTATTTTCTGTTCTATATTTATTTTTTTTCTGGCAAAGCTTTTTTACCATCCATTAAGTCTTCAGAGAAACATGATTTTCAGAAACTATTTTAATATGCTGATCTGATACTCAAGAAACATTTATTATCAATGTTGAAGTTTTTGCTGATTAATATTTCTGTGGTAACCTTGATGAAGTACTCTACCATTCAAACGTTTGGAGTGCGTATGATTTTTATTTATTACATTAACACTTTCATTCTGCAAAGATGCATAAATTTATCACAAAAGGGACAGCAAATGCTAAAACAAATGTGTAAAATATTTATATTTTAAATAAACACTGAGCACAAATAATAATAAAGATGGGTTTCTGAAGGATAATGTGATACAGGTTTGGAGTAATGGCTGCGGTTATAAATAAAATATTCTTTTAAATTATATTATTATATTATATATTATTTTAAACTTTTGACCAGTACGGTATAGTACAATCAATCAATCTTTAATTTATTAAAATAAAATTTTCCACTATATATCAATTTAATGAACTGTGTTTAATGACTGAACTGCCGCAGCTGCTTCCAGAGTTCAATAAATTGGCCCAAACTGTGGACTTACAGACATGCTGTGGCACCTGTGGGTGTCAAAGAGCTCTAGAGGCACAGGTGCTTGATCACCACTGATGTCACAAAGGTCATGGTGGGGTCAGAGGAAACTGGGATGTAACTTGATGAGAGCAAAGTTGTTCAAAAACCACAGTTGTGTCGCAATTCAGCAATTAGGAATAAGAGGCCATGCTACATTGTACATACACAGGATTTCACAGAAGATCTATGATTAAATCAGGACAAAATGACTCTGGAGTGGCTGAATGAATGAATAAAACTCACAAACATTATGCAATTATGTATTTATTGTCAGCATAATACATAAATGCACAAAAACACAAGCAACTATGCACAACATACAGTATGAACTAAGGCTAGAAATGGACAGACAGACAGAAATTATTAAAAGTATTGCATTTACTAAATTTGTTATTGAATTGTCATATTTTATATCACAACAGTTATCTTTGCTGTTATTATTTTATCATAAGAACAGTAAAAGAGGTGCCATACAAGTTAGCTCCAGTTTACTTTCATCGGTTAAACGATATTTAATATCAATACCTGGCCCCAATCACTATAGAACGCTGCATTAATGAATAAACATCCTGGACTAGAATCTCTTTTCTAAACAACAACACTCACATTAGGTATTGTTCAGTCTACAGTCAGCAAAACTACATTAAAAGTCAGACACTGACAGAATGAACTGTATTTCTATTTAATTCAGTCATTTATCCATCACTAGAGTGACATAAGAAATGTAAAAACTGCGATAAACCTAAAAACGACCTCATTACCCTCAATGACTGCATAAACAAGCTGCTGCTGCACAAACAAGCTTTACGAGGGAAAGAGGAAATGCAAAGTGCGCCATCAAAACACAACACAGGTTATAATTAGAATCAGTGCGGGGATTCCCCTTCTCCTCCAGTGTGCTGATCAAGCCAAATCCCTTCTTTCTGACTCCTGCCATCACTGACCGCTGACACTGACAGATGTGGGTGGATTAACAAGAATCGATATGGAGGAGAAGGAGGGGCTGCTGCTAAAGACTGTCCCTTTTTTAAATGCTTTAGTCTGCCCCGACTAACCTGGACCACAAAGGCACATCATTCTTTACAAGCAGGACCTCCTGCGACTGTTTCCCCAATACAAAATGTCACTTCCTCTCTAGGTGGGCTGCCTGTGGTCATACAGTGTGGTATTTATAGGACAACGGTTATTGTTTTCCTGTCGGCACAACGGAATTACAAGGTTGCTTGGTATGTTTAGAGCGCTGCAGGGATGATGCATCATTGTTGGCCAAAACGCAGAAACAAGTTTCTGTCGCACCAAAGCCAATGGGTTTTTGATTAAACACCTGAAATAGGGACTACAGGTTTAACACACACTCAAGATATTTTTATGTTTTAATCTACAAAATAAAATACATGAGTAATGCGCCCTTTAAAGCTTTTTTTAAAGCTTTCATTTGTCTTGAAAGCGGTAGATACTTTGCCTTGCGTTCTCAAATTTAAAGGACCGATAATAGAGTCATGTGACCATGGTGTAGTTTGTTTATAGCTTACAGTATGTTTAACTGTTAATTTCTAGTGATTGTATTTAAGTATTTATTTTAGTTTAATACCACAATTGTCGATTAATAAAACGTGCCGGTCCAAAAATATTGAATCCCATTGACACCTTTTGAGTAATTTTGCAATCAAAAATTATTAATAACTGTGTTAAATTATGTAGTATCAGTGACAGTAAGGGGTATTGTTACCTGTAAATATTTTAACGCATAAGTAAGCACACAGTAAGCAATTATTATGCTCAATACAAGAAAGTGTATATGTGGCCTGTGCTGGCAAAATGAGTCAGATAAATTACATTATACAGTAAGTTAATTTTAGTTGAATTTGATCAAAAAATGAGTTAAAGAGTTTGTTCGTAAAGAGTTAAATTCTGTCATTAATTACTCCCCCTCAGACAATTTGTCATTGATTTTATTTTCTTTACGCACAAAAAAGTTAAACTTGTTGCGTCGCACAATTACAGCTGAAGTGAGATGAAAAGATGAACGGAGGTCTTACAGGTTCGGAACAACATGATGAGGAGTAATTAATGACAAATTTTAATTACAATATACATTTTAATTAAAATTAATGAATTCAAATTTTTGGCTGAACGATCCCTTTAAAGCCTCATCTTGTGACGTCAGTGCTCCAAATAGCAATTAAACTGTCATCCGAAGCACCCCCATAAAGACTTCCAAAATTACAAAGTGTTCACACAACATAATCAGTATGTCTTAAGTGAAAAACATCAAACGTGTATTCCATTAGATAACATTATTTTCATTTTGGGTGAACTGTGGGGACACTGATGATCTCTGCACTATCTAGACTAGTTTGACCAATTTGGTTTGTTTGAGAAACCTGGTTGAAAGTATTTTTTACAATTTAGCTTTTTGTTTTGCAAGTCCAATGATATGTTGAGAGGAATGGTCCCCAAACTGTCTTTGGTGGCTCCATTCAGCACCTTATCATTCCTACAGCTCCAGAAATAAGACACCTTTAAAGAACAGCACAGATTTTCTAGCTTCAGAGGAGCGTGTGTGCATGTCATAACATCAGTGTAGCTCAGTTAACTGGGATTTGATAGCAGATCTTGCTGCAGGCAGTCACTCCAGGAAGGAGATACAGTATCACTTACCACGAAGACAGAATCACAGCAGATGAAAAACGCTCATCAGTGTCCTACTTCACAGCTTTTTAAAGATTGGCAGCATTTTGACAGCCACATAAATGCACACAGAAACAGGCATGTCTGTGATCATGACTCATGAACTTTTGAATGAAAACAAAAAGATCCCCTTTTCGGAGCCACTGTTGCTGTTACCTTCAATCGACTAGTGTCAAGGTGATATTAGTTCATGTACATTAGCGGTTTATGGCAATAAACTATATTATAATATATTAATACAGCATTAACTTCACTTATTGCAGTTCATTTGGTCCAAAACATGCTTTGCTGATTTCTTCCGATTCCATCCATCTTTACACTTCCCCAGCTTCTCTCTCTTTCTCGCTCTGCCGTGGGCCTTCCCCCACTCCTTAACATAGCTATTTTGGGTGAGTGCACCTGTCATTCTCACATTCCCCTCCACTGCTGACTGGAAGATAGTTCAGAGGCTCTTTCAGGGCAGAAGAGTCTCTGATCCCACAGCCACACAGAAAATTATGCATTAACTTGATTTGATCAACCACTGAATCCCATCACACAGAAAACTATAGAAAGAATTAGGAAAAATACTCATTTTATTCAACAAGAGTGCATTAAATATATCAAATAAGACAGTATAAATGCTGTTCGTATTTATTAAAGAATTTGTTATGTATTGTGGTTTGCACAAAATGTTAAGCAGCACAACTGTTTAAAAATTGATATTATATAAAATGCTACTTGATCACTAAAAGTAGCCTTTGTGAATATCGACTTGAAAAACGTGAAGAAAACTTGTACCAACCTCAACTATGAACCCCAAAAATGGCAGAAATGAATCATACTGTAAACTGTAATTTTTAATAATCAGTAAATCTAGCCTACAGCTCTCATAACTAATAACAGTCATTCTGAAATGGTCAAATATAAAGTATATTAAAATCATTGCTATATCAGTATCAATATATTTGCTCAGCAAGTGGAACAACTTGAGATAAAAAGATCATTTTTTCAAAGTCATTTACAATCTACATTTACAGTGGAACATTTGACAAAAAAAAAACCAACTACATCTTTTGATATTACCAAAAACAAACTTATGGCACACTGATGAAAATCTTTTGGCTGACTGAATAAACAATATGTGTGTACACCTCGTTCTGTATGTGTAATAACTGTACTGTGGCTCGGTCCCAGGGGTTTACATGAGAGCCACTTATAAAGCTTCTCATCACTGATGCAGTTTCATCAACGGCTGAAAACATCTAGAGCTCTTAAACATGAAAAATCTGCAGTTTTATGAGTCATAACCATGACTTCTCCAACTGAATTTCAAAATGTTTGACTCATAAAAGCTCTGTGCTTACGGCTCATTGTTTAAGAGAAGATAACATAAGTCTTTGTTTATCCAATAAGCAAAGATTGGTTCCCATCAGTCTTCAAAATAAAAGTCACACAGGTTTGAAAAGACTTGAAAATTGAGTGAACGACAGATTTTCATTTTTACTCTTATTTTAATGTCAGTAGCAAATAAAGTACATTTTAGTTAGTTCTATTATATATTTAAGGCTAAACTAGTGAGCGAAACAAGTTAAATCAAGTTTATTACACTGTGTATATAACAGTCTCAAAGTCCCATATGAAAGGTAGGCTGAGTCACTCCAATGCTAATGTCATATTCTGTTTATTTATTTCAGAACACTTCCACTACTGTTTTCATGAGCAATGATTAGCACCCCCTGCATGAATCAATTCTTTATTTACCTATATATATATATATATATATATATATACACACAAATAAAGTCAATCTTTAGGCAATTTAGTAGTTTACAGTTGTACTTACAGTAAACTACATACTTGAATAATTTACATGTATATACTTATTTATTATTAGGATATTTTAGCATTAATGAATTCTTCTCATTGCATTTTGGTGTAGAAGCTGTGACTCAGCCTTTTTCAGTTTTGCGCAACAAATTATTATGCAAATTTAGAAAAGCTGATTCCACATGATTATTATGTAATGGTAATGTTCAGTTTAGTTTAAATTGCAAACTTACTGAACTTTTTTCACAGGTGAATTCAATATTATTTGGGGGTATTATATCACCTCTGATGAAAGCACAGACCAGTCTTAAATGATTATTTTAAATAGGTAATTAAATATATATAAAAAAAAGTTCTGGTTGCTTCAAGCTTATTACCTTTTCTCATTTCTTATTTTTTCACAGTGTAGATTAATAACTGTATGAATAACTGCTATGTCAACACAAAATTAAAAGTTCTTTATTGGCACTGGTATTAACGCCATAGAACCTTTCTATTCTTCTCTAACATTATTGTGTGAAAAAAAAAAAAAAGTTTTTTTTTAACATTGAACTAAAAAGAAACTTTTTTGAAATTGACCTTTCATGCAGTGTGTAACACAGATCTAAGTGAACCAAAACATCCTGCAAAGTTTTAAATCTGAAAGTGCACCCTGTATAATGTTATTGTCTCTGAAAAGAAAGAGTCGACTCTGAATTATTGGAACGAGTCCAAAGCCGTTTCATGTTGACATGAACATGAAACACAACTTTTTGCCTGTCCACTTGATGCACGCTCAGACCTGGGCAAATAGAATTTTATTCCATTAAATTTTTTCGTTGGTCTGAATGATAATGCAAATTCATTATTTGCCACTAGGTGCAACTTTTAAAAGCTCACATATGCTTTAAATGAAATCAACCAATCACTGGAGGGGTTTGGAAAACTGGATCATTGAACAAAAAAGGTTAAAATAAATGCATATTATAAGAAATTGAAATAGAGTTTGCATACATGACAAACTGTTGTTTCGGACTCCCAAAACCAAAATATGAACCTTGAATAACCCATAATAGAGCTTTAAGAGCAATTTCCTGGTTTCCTGAAGTTTTTTTGAAGAAGCCAAATTGATTATTTTATGGCATATTTATTTGAAACTTTATTTTTAAGAGTGAACATAACTTAGTAATAAAAGTGATTAACCCTTCCTTTTCAAATCAAATGATTACATAATATTAATGAGCGGATAAGATATTCTACAACAATACAATTTTAGATGTTATTTTGATGACAAGATCTACATTTACATTCTGTAATTTAACAGACCACACTATCCAAAGAAATGGACAAATATGGAACATGAGAAAAATTACAGCATGAAGCTGGCAGATCTGCATTAGCATTAGACCATGCCATGAGTAATCTTCCTTCACACATTATAGTACAGTAGACCCGTGGGGTCAGTTAAAGTTTCTAGCTGACGTAAATGATTCTTCTCTTTAAAGGCATTGAAAGAGTGCTAGCAGAAGCAACACCTGTTTATTGTGTAAGATGTGGTCATGACAGCGCACATGAACCCTGGCTGTCAATGAACAGATGGTCTGTTAGGCCTGAGGTGTAGATTTGATCATCTGTGGGCTAAGCAAAACATAAGCCTAAGGAAGACCCGAGGAATCTTCTGAAGAGCTCCTGGGCTAATTCTCCATCAAACATACACACACCTCACACCTCTCTTCACCGCCGATGAAGAGTCCCGGATGACAGACAGGCCCTTATCGTGGGCTCTATCTGCATAACTGAGCACTAAAATTAGTGCTTCTAGATCCTTCTCTCCTCATTTCTGAGGCCGATCTTCACAGACGTGTATGTTTAGGGGAAAAAAATAAATACAACATTTTCAACTGCAACCTCCTAAATAACCAAATTACTAAGAATGTGAAATGTTTAAATGTTCAATATACCAAAGCGGCAATTTTGTCTGATTCTGACAGTATTCACATTGTAATGATCTAAAGAACCTTTTAACAGCATAAAGAACACTTCATGCAATAGAAAAGTTCCATTGATGTTAAAGGTTCTTTTTAGAACCACAGATGCCAAAAAAGAACCTTCAGTTCGAAAAGTGTCATCTGATTACAGAAGTGAATAAGTGCTTTTATACTTCACGTGCAACACACACATGTAAAAACACATACACACACAAGCTATCCTCCCTGTGGATTCAGGCAAAGACGAAGTAGGACACAGACTCTCTTGCTCTCCCTCCTGAGTGTCAGGCGCTTATAGTGGTGAAACTATAAAAGGAAACTGCTGTTATAGCCTGGAACCCGAATACCCCCTCAAAAGCACTCCAACACCACTGATGCTATTCTCTCTCTATTTTCCATCTCTTTTTTTCAGCACCCTTAAGTGAGCTCAGTAAAATCTGGAGAAAGCTATCCATTAGCATTCGCATTCATCTCAATGGCAGTTGCCTGGCTGGAGCAGGACCTCCTTTGAAATATGCCTTCTTTGGCCCTGGGCATTTGTTTGAGTCAATCACCTGAGCTGTAAATGCCAAATGTGATTCTGAAGCTGCATGGAAATGCTACCAATGTCTCTGTTAGAACACTAGGGGTGTCATACAACTTTTATATCACAGCTCTTAGTATGAAAGAGAGGCATGGCATGACAAAAGGATAAAGAAACAGAAACAGTCGATGAAAGGCAAAGGGCTTTCCTGCAAGGATTCCCCTAGGGACACATACTGTTGAGCCCTTCAGAAAACTGCCAGTTCTTAACTGACCCACAAATGCTGAGTCACTGTATGGTTTCCAGCAGTCACACACTCTCCACACAGCAGATACTGTATACTGCACCTTGAGTAGCTCTAAAAAGAAAATCTTACATTAACCTGCGCCTGTTATGTTCCTGTTATACATGCAGATAAAGAAAATCTAACATGTTTCGCTAAGAAAGCCACTAAAAAGATTGGATGCCACGTTAATCATTCTTTTTTGCCTGTTCGCAACCCATTTTACTTTTGTAATCTGAACTTTTCAAGGGAAACAAGACAAAAAAGTAGGATATTGTAGGTTTTTGTCTTTATTGATTGTGTTGTGAAAAGTATAGAGCTAGACTTTAATGGAAGTTAAAATCCTAAATAGAAACAACTTTTTATGGCTATGACTAGTCCATAATTACAGGATCCAAAACGGAAAAAGAAGATTCTGTAACACTTAAGTATACAGTAGGAACCAATTTTCACTATTAATTGGTTGCTCATTAGCATTATTGTTTATTAATATTTAACCTACACAACTACCTAACTACTAATAAGCAGAAATTAAGAGTTTATTGTGGCAAAAATCTTAAATAATATAGAGAAAATTGGACCCTGTACTAAAGAGTGCCCGAAGATTCTTTCATAGAAATATTGTGAGACCAGTATTATTTATAGTTATATTATAGTATTTATATAGTATTTATTATTTGATGAATTGTGTTTTCATTTTCATTTTAGTTATATATACATATATATATATATATATATTTTTTTTTTTTTAGTACTTAACCTTTGTTCTTATTTCTTAAATCAAATATTTATTTTATTGTATTTTAGCTTTATTTTAATCAACTAAAATAATTTCTAATATTTTTAAGGTTTAAGGTTTAGTTAAGTGTAAGGTAAAATATTCAATTTGATTTGAAATAACATGCACTGTTCACACTTAGTAAAATAGGGTCCGCGATTTCATGTTCATGTTTCGCAGTTTTGTTTTGGGTTAAAAAAAATATTTTAAAGTGTACTACAATATACACTCCTCTTTCCCTTCCACTCATCCCTCTCTTCTCTAGTCCTCACAGTGAAATAAAAAACAACAGAAAGTGAAAGTGGGAGTGTTGAGAGGAAGAAGTGGGTCACCTCTACCATCCACACACACAAACACACACACATACAATACAGATGACACTAAACGTTAAACATAGAACAACTGAAAAACCAACTAAATTAATTATGTAACCAAAACAGCAAAATGTTCAAAGATCAATTGTTTGTCTTCATTTAAAATCTTGTGATACCTGTAAAGAATGTACGTCTCCTTCCTTCCCGACAACTATCCAAAAATGTCTGTTTACGAATGTGTGGAAACAGGACAGCTGTGAGACTTTGTTTTGGTGTCTCGTGAAGAATATAAAAAGTTGACCTTTGATCATAAAGGGATTCTTAGCAGCATTGTCATCCACATAACACTCTTATTAGCATTCCTAAAAGAGGCATGACGGTATATTATGAGGTATCAGATTATCCCACTGGACTAACGGATTGACAGTCTTCCAGACAGACGTCTCAAAAGACAACGGAATGTAAAACTGATAGTCATAGATGTGTTAGGTATGGTAGATGCCACATTTGACTGCTCCAAACACGTTGAAATGTTTTAAGATGCCACAACATCGCAGAGCCTTTGGATGTTAAAAAAGGCCAACTTTTATTTCCTGAATAAACTTTCATAGGCTGGCTTGTGTTTTTAATATGTATTAACTCAGTATTACAAGTTTTTAAAAGAACACTCATTTGCGATAGCTCTTTTAGCTGCAGCTTAGCATACATCATTCAATCTGATTAGACTGATTAGCATCTCACTCAAAAATAAAAAAAAATGCAACATTTCATTTTCCTAGTACACAATGCAACTAAAGAATAGTCAAGCTTTAAATAGGAAAATGATCTATTTGATCTAACAGTCTAATCCAATTCAATGATCTATGCTAAGCTAAGCTAAAAGTGCTACCGCCAGAAAGAAGATCAGCTGAATGGATTCAAAAACGGTAAACTCAAACTTTAGGCGAGTTGGAAAATAAGCCTACCTTTTAAATGCAGTGTTAGCTCTTGTATTGAGTTAGTTTAGCAAAATCATCTGCTGAAGTCTATTGAAAATATCGATATTCATACACGCGTATAACTAAGGTTGCAGACATTCAAGACAACTTGTTTTTGAGGGTTCTCAGACCTAGTTTGACCATTCCAATATGGCTTTTGAAGGGCGGCCTATAGAAGCAGCCACTAATAGGGTATCTACAGTACAGTGTGTACATTTCTATGCTAACACTCTAAATTCTAATTGGATACTGCATAGCTTGGCAACTTTAAAGACACAAGATTTAGGCCACTAAATGTGTATATTATATTAACTTTTTTCAATAGAATTATATTATTATAAAAGAAAAAGAAATTGCTCATAATTACTATTTACTATATATTTATTGAACACTGGTACCTTTCACGTTCATTATATATTGCCATTTTAAGAGAAATGAGAGGAGTCTGTGTGTACAGTGATTTTACTTTGGATTATATAATGTAGGATTTCTATAATACATTCTATAATGTATAATTCTAAACCTGCTCATATATTGTGTCTTCTGGAATTAGTGCCAAAACTGGGACCCATTTCTTTACTAACAAAATGTCAAGGTCTATGGTCTTAAAATATTAAATGAATAAATCAACAATTGATTTTGTAATTGTAGAAGTTTGAAGAGCTGTCTTTGATACAAACAATTATTACATATTTTATTTATTGATTGTTCATGCATTTTTAAGCATTTTAATTTGAAGATATATTAATATTTTTTATTTAATTTATTTTAAATAATATTTACTATGACATTATCCTGAAAATTGGCTGAGGCCCCCTAGTGGGCCCAAGCCCACTGTGTATTTTTGTTTCTTTATTTTTTCCGAGACCCCTGTGTAAGAACCATGTTGCCAATCTCAGATGCAAATCATCCACTTGATCTTTCTTCTTCACAACCTTTCCATCTTTAATATATGAAATGAACGCTGCTGCTTGTTTTGTTTTTTTTTCCTTCTCATTTGTACTTTTGACTCCAACCTTTGGTTTTGCCTGTACGTTCGACCTAGACTGTCTAAGCAGTTTGCTGCTTGCTTACGCTCCACTTCAGTTTGAGAGATGAGGGGGCAGAGGCCAGCTGTCCCCCCTCAAGGAGCTGGCCTGCTTGTTGCGTCTTTCACTCCTGTTCTGAGAGTCTCTCCTTTCCTGAGGTAAAAATAGCTAACGATGCAAACAGATGCACCAGCCGCTGTCTATCCACACACTCACGTACATCCATTGAATGACAGAATCTTCTAGAAGAATAAGCAAAAAATGCAGCATTTACAATACGAGTTCACAGTCAGCAACAATAAAAAGCAGGACATGTCCCTGATTAGAGATGTCGTCCCTCACTGAGTTGTCAGGCAGGCTATCAACTCCATAAGCAGGTCAAAAGACGTGGGCCACCATAAAAATAGTCAACCAAATACAGGCTTGCAAAAACCTCCAGCAAAAATGGTACAAAAAACAACACAGTAACAATTCAACAAAGCAGTCCAATAATTAAACCTAAAGTGTCGATGTGGACGTTCACAAAACATCCAGTAAAGTGTAATCACATTTACCAGTGTTAGGTGAATTTTCCCTGGCGAAATCCTGTCATTTAGATAGGAATCTACAAGATTGGAAATGTATTTTTCCCAAAGGATTCAAGGTGTTCAGGCAAATTTCAGAAAATTCCTTTGTTTGAAAGTATGTTCATCCATCAATACAAAATAATGACAAAATAATCGCAGGGATATCCCTTCAACAACAGCAATGATGTAAATCATCTAAAAAGTTTAAGAATCTTCCATTTTACTACTTTACCGCTAGGCTAAATAGGAAACATGGAAACATGATCGCCCCCTTCAATGTCTATGCTGGTTTGGCTCTGTATATGCAGAAATGCTCATAATGCACAGGCAAAAACTAGCTAAAACTCTTACGCTGAGAAATAATTTTGAGACCCCCCCACCCACCAAAAAAAAAACGCATTCTTAAAAGTATTATGATAAAATCAAAATAGGTCAAGAAGGCATAACTTACCGTCCGTAGGAACTGTATCTCTTCATCTCCCCCCTCTCCCTCTGCCATCCTTCTCCGAGGGTTATTTGCAGCTCCTCAGGAGAAATCAGAAAATCCTTCCGTTTTCTCTTCAGTGTGTTTCAGTGTCTTCTCTCTCTCTCTCTCTCAGTGTGTGTGTGTGTGTGGGTGTGCTGGAGGACAGCACGAGTCCTGTAGCTCTCACGGTGGAGTGAGAGAGAGTGACAGAAGATTCAGCGCTGCTCCTGTCTCTCTCTCTCTCTCTCTCTCTCTCTCTACCTCAGCTTCCTTGCTCTCAGATCCTGTGGATGGTGCTCTACCTTCTTACACATCCACACTGCAACCATATTTGCACAACTGGGCCACCCCCTTTGCCTAAAACTGGTCCTCCCACAGGTCTAATGAGCTATAAATGGAAAATGTGCTTGTGTGTGATGATGTCTGGCAGAAGACACTAAGACACACACGCGCATACTCAGCCACACGAGAAGCCTGAATTACATCAGAATGAATCAAATAATGGCATTTGACAAAGAACAAAGATGACAAAGAACTTGAGATATTTTTTGACAATATTTGCGCAAAAACACGCAGCAAACAGCTCGAACGCAGTGGAGTCCTAATGTGAGCTGAACACAGCCGGATATATTGGGTACATATGTTGGCTCAGCACGCGCCGAGACTGAAACAGAATACAGACAGCGAATTAACAGCTAAACTGAATTAAATTTATTTCAGGCAGTGTGTGTATATATATATATATATATATATATATATATATATATCACTGCATTTATATAACAACAGTTATATTTAAATCTAATAATGATATATAGAATATATGGTTTAAGAAATATACATTTTATACAATTATATAAAATGTATAAATAGTAAATAATTGTATCAAAATAATTAATGATGAAACAAAATGAAAAATAAATATGAACAATTATAATGCAAATTATTAAAACACAAATGCAGGATAAGGTTGTTTTGTCCACATTTGGGTCCCGGAGAAGTTAAATTCCTTTTCAGTATAATGGTAAACCATTACTTTTATCTGCTTAACCTTCATTTGGAAATACAAGAGTGGTATATATTCTGAAATTGCATTAAATTATGCAATATACTACATAAACATCAAATAAAAATGATGTGAGCGTGGAACAAGAATGCTAGTGATAAAGGTAAAATCAACACAAGAGTATAACAGGGTACTGAGCCAGCAGGTCAATTAAGCAGTATAGATAGATAGATAGATAGATAGATGTGCAGCAGAAGTACAGATGTATAGACAGACAAGGTATTGATTATTTTCAATCAAATATTTTCCTTTTCTGCATCCACAGACACACACCAGCAGTCGGCTAGACATTCTGACAGCTGCATAAGCAACACACCCCTAAAATTACTCTAGGAAAAAACAGCAAACGTGCTGCACCCAAAAACACACACACATATAGCCTACACACACTCTCTCAAACAGGCCACAAACACAAACAAATATGACAGCTGGCACTACTCCTCACCTCCACAATCTCCATCTAAGTGTCATCTCTGAGCGTGTCCCTCCTCCCTCCTGGGTCCACCTGCCTGCAACTACATCTGAGAATGGAGTAAGAAGGATGCTGATGGATTTTTGGGGGTCTTCTTGGCAGCCGAGGGCTGAACTTCAGGGAGCATGCTCAGACAGCACGTAATGAAGACTGGGAAAGCGAGTGCTGCGTGCTGCCCTGCAGTCGTATGAAGTGACCGATAGATGGCGTCGTAGCATCTCACAAACGCATTACGGAAATAACATTGAAGATTGGCTGTTTAAACTATATTTAGCTAAATGTGAGATAATGTATTAGATGACTATAGTGAATAACGCTAATACACAATTACATAATGCTAAAATGATAATGAATTAAACTGCTGGGTCGCATTCACATTCTGAGGTCGACCTGCCACCATGAAGTGTTTTTAAATGAAAAGCGGGAAAAACTAAAACTTAATTAGATATTCATTATAGTACGTTTATAAAAAGAGATAAGTAAAGTAAAGTTTCAGTGTCTTAAAACAAGCCCTGTAGTGGAAATTAAGTTTTTCTATTAACTTCTATTCGCCTCCATTTCCAGTTGGTAAATTTTACTAATTTAGTTATTAATCTATCTATTTATTTTTGACTGGTTATTATAAGTGATTTACCATTTTAATCACCTTGGAGAACATTTCTGCGCTGAATTAATTTGTAAAACTATATAGTTAATACAGGTTCTTGGAAAAATCAACACAACAATGAATTTATATGAAATATAATACATGAGGAAGCTAATATGAGAGCTCTTGTACTAATACTTTACAGATATTTTCGAGAATGTTATAAGTTATCACAGTTTTTGCCATATCGCTGACCATGGTAACAATGGTATTTTGGTGGAAACAACGGTCACCATATGGGAATTTTGTGTTCTGAATAACCGAAACAGATGAAGTAATTAACAAGACCAGTTTCTAAACGCAGTCATTAAGTCATTAACTGAGTGGACAATTCAGCTGAATTTCTATTAATGCTGTAGTAATTTTAAGCACTAGAAAACTGAAGACTGGTGATGAGACGTGGTTTCTTCAGTTATGCAATCGCAATTGCAGAATTTGTAGCAAGAAACTTACTAAAGATGACATGGTCAAGAGCAAAAACAATATTTACAGGAGAATACAAGTCTAGTTTCACCTGTTACTGACAAAAACACCATCCTCTCTCAGAAATTACTCTGCACAATAAGTTCTTCTTACTATGTGAAAGTTTTAGATTAGCTTAACCATTTTGAGGAAGTAAACAAAGGTGGAGTGATGAGCAAGGGCCCTTTTGCAAGTTCATTTGTGGTGAAAACACACACACACACACACACAACAGCAACTGCAACAACCCAGACATATCTGTGTCTCCTTTAATACAGAAAAGGCGGCCCACATTTCACAGAATTGATATTCTAGGTGTCATTCTGAAAGATGGCAGTTGATTCATTCACACCCATCTTTCAACCGACAGAAGCCCCCCTCATTTGGCTTGTAATCCCACCTCTGTGTGAAAACACACACACAGGCACAGGTTCCCACAGAGTTTGCATGCAGACACACGCACGAACACACATGCAGCAGTCTTTCCTATCATCTCCCCTCTCCTCCATCCTCAACAAGGCATCCTTTCAGTGTCCCGCTCCAGCTGCACATGGAGGGATTCAACACTGGAGACACTACCTTACTGTTAAAGAGAGAAAAAGAAGGGATTGGAGTCTGCTTAAAACAGACCCAAGGCTAACAAATGAACAGATACAGCAGGTACAGACACGCAGCTATTACTTCTAACACCTTGTACGCGGAAATTCGTGGAAACACACCCGAAGGCTCGCTCATTTACCTATAGCCTAAGGGCAAGGAACTTGCACAGACTGAAACAGCTGAAATATGTTTAAAAGACACATGTTGGAAGCTAATGAGAACAAACTAATTTCGGATTGTGATGTCTGTCAGCCTTTTTAATTCGTATTAATTACTGTTTCAAAATCCCTCCCTCTCCTCTCTCTGACTCACTTTTCCCCATCCCTCAGTCAAACAGATGACAGTTCCCCTATCTGTCAGAGCCAGTGCCTGTATTTCAAATAGGGACTTGTTTGTGTTGAATGCAGTTAGTTGTTTGTTGTGATCATGCTGACAGCTTTTTGAGCCCACGGTTTGAATTTTTCCTCTATTTTTAATGCCTTATCGTCGAATAGGGGTTCTTTTATTTATTGTTTTGGTTAACTCTGTGCTCTGTGGTTCACGTTCTCTGGTAATATTCAGAGAGAAAGAAAAGAGGGGGTGTGTGAGAGAGAGAGAGAGAGAGTGAGTGAGTGAGTGAAAGAGAGAGAGAGAGAGAGAGAGAGAGAGAGAGAAAACTCTGAGCCGCAGCAGCTGGTTTTCAGGTTTTACGTTTTGACAGCCGTGACTGAAGAGCCACTGTACGTCCCAGCCTGTAGGAGGTCACTTAGTACCTCTGGCTGGAGGAGAGAGACTGCAAGATACCCGATGGGACAAGTAAAGGTTTAAGCAGCTCGGGGAGGACACCGACAGGACACCGGTAGACACCATGAATCGCAAGGAGTCAAAGAGGTACATAATTCTGACTGTCTTTTCAATTCTGACTGTGCTTTGACAGGACTTCATGCTCGTTAGAAATGATTTGACGTTGGCTCAACGCGAAAATCTGCTTTAGTTCTTCGTGTCACTGAGTTTAATGCACATTTGAGGTTTGATAGGTCTGTCTGTGCCTCTTTTTGCAGTGCACTGCAAAGTGAACACTGTGGTTATCTGACAAAGCTGTGGTTTCTCCTCATGTTCTTCAGAACTTTGTGTTTAGGTTTCAGTTCTCTGCGAGAGAGACAGGCTAGTCACTCTCAAAACGGTTCAAACTGCACATTCATCATTCAGACTCTCCCGTTGGGGCTCAGACTAGGTTTGCATTTGCAAGATCATGTAGATTCACATGTTTATGCTGCGAAGTAGCAGTGGTGCTTGTCTCTGATCTTTAAGAGGGGATTTCGCACTAGGGAGATGAATTGCTTTTGACCTAGTTATTCTCCTGTGACCTGTTGTGGATAGAGGTATGTTCACTTGTTGTGTTTACAGTACATAAGAGGCATTGGCACGAACATAATGGTTGGTGTGGTGAAGAAACATTGCTAGTGTCAACTCATTCAAAACTTCATAAGCAAGTTTGCCAACGCTACATATGGAGTCAGATTTTGATAATATATATGGTGGGCTACATGTGAGTGAGAGTGTCAGTATGCATGCAAACTGGTATAGCAAGATAACTCACATGACGCTACATGAGAACAGAGCAATCGATGTCTCTGACCAGGACGTTTTGGGGGTGTCTCTTATGTGCATGTTATCTCAGAGGTCTTATCTGATTGCTTGGAAATGACAAAGTTAGCAGCAAGTACAGTGATGCTATCAGTTTTTGCAAGCATGTACTATGTGATATTTAATGTTTAATATTTCATATTCACAATTTAAATATAATGAAATGTTGAATAGTAACTATATGAACTATTATAATATATGACAATATATATGTGTGTGTTTTGGTGTGTGTGTAGCCTATATATGAACCTATGAAAGTATTGTTACTATAAATTAAATACATATAAAGTATATATTTATAATAATGTTTGATACATATATTTAATTTATACTTTATTTATATATTGCATTCATGTAAGTATGTGTAGTAAGATTAATGTTATAAATAGTAATATACATTATGTATTTAAAGAAATGTATTTAAAGTCCATACATATGAACATAATAATTTGTCAAATATACATATTTTGTTGTCATGTCTGACATATGACATGGAGGAGGGATGGAGTGGGTGCAGATAGACTCATTGAGAAAGAGATAGAGCAACGGTGGGCAACAAACAAGGCGTTCAAAGGGGTCTGCCATCAATTAATCAATTAACGAAAGAAAGGGAGGAATTTGCATGTTCCCTGACTGTGTGTGCGTTTGTTAGTGCAGAGAGAAAAAAGAAAAAGAGGGAGATGAGGAGAAAGCAGGAGGCAGGAGGGAGAGGGCTGGGGGTAGGGTAATGGAGCTGGAGATGTAGCCAGGAACTGGGAGTAAAACACTGGCTACTGTGGCAGGGAAGGGGTAGGGGGATGTTGGGGGGATTTCCAAAGAGAAAGGAGAAGTTGTTTTCTGAATGACATGAATAGAGCAAAGGCTGCAGGAGGAGAGGAAGAGAAAGTGAGAGAGTAGGTGCTATGCATGGCTGAAACGCTCATACACTGTATGATTGCAACTGTTACATTGGATTATGATACTAAATGCCAGGCTGTCATTTGCAGAAGCAAACAAACCATGCTGCTGCTCAAATAAATCGTACGTTTGTTGCGCTATGTTGCAAACAGGTAGCTTTCGTCTCATAAATATGGTGATATAAATAGCACCATTAGATCAATAGATGTTTCATTATTTCTTTTCGACCAAAATCCAAACTACGGAAGCTGCCCGTTTCTGCCTATTTGTTTTGTGACATTTCTTGGGCAAAATCCAGTTTCAATGACTATCAGTGCTCTGTTGGAGTACTGCGCGAGGGCGATCGAGTTTCTCGTGGATTTTTCGCTTATGTTCATGTATGCAAGATTGCCGTGTTGATCAGTAGAAAGCTGCTTGGTTTGAAAGTGACCCTTTTGTCTGCTGAAACATGTGACCTCACCTTTAAAGTAAGAATAAAAGCACATTCGGGGCTCTCAAGTCTCACGCGTTCGCCCGTGAGACACACGCATTTCAGCCAGTTCACGCGCTCTTACGCCACACCATGTATTCCTCGCGCTGAAAAGTAAGAGATAACGATATCTTGTACATTAATACAATTAATAGACGATTAATAGACGAGGCGCAAGCATAAGATGTTAATTTCTCTGCCGAGTTCATAACTACCAGCCAATCAGAAATGAGAATGTGTGGTTTCCAGGTAAATTACGTGATCCCGCCATGTGCCAGCTTGCCAGCACGTTCGTTACTAGGCAACATGGGTGCGCGCACACACACACGAAGTGGAATTTGAAAGAGCTGAAACGAATACGGTCGGTAATCCCTTCATTATTTATTTATGTGTATTAATATTTTAATTTTACGATTCCTGGACGAAATTATCGGTACTAAATTATTACTAAAGTAGTTAAAAACTTCTGGCTCCTCCCCTATAGCAGATAGAATCTCACTCCAAACTTTTGCTAAACTTGAGAGCCCTGCACATTATTATGTGACTGGTCAAAAATATGCATTAGCAGATATAAGTCGCAATTGTGTGATATGAAACCACAACACTAAAGGCCAGAATGCACTACGTGACTTCAAAAAAAGACATTGAGAAATATTAGGCATCACACACTTGTTGACTGTAAATAGTTACTGAGGAAAAACTGTATGATGGAGGATCACACACACTACCCGACCAAGTTGTTCCAAAAACAATAAACTCGCATGTGCCCTGTTGCAAGGAGAAACGTGACAAATGAAAACATGTTTTCAAAAATGATCGTAAAATATCGATCATCGTGATGCATCCTCTGACAGGATGAAGCTAAAAAGATGGAGTCTGTGCCCATTATGCAATTTTATGCTGTCAGCTCGAATCAAACTCTTCCACGCAATCATATCTTATATATTCAAGTCACAATACATAAAGTCCCAACAGTGAAATATAATAGAGTTGACTTCAATTTTCAGCGTTCTAACAAACAAAGAGAATAGCAATCGCATCTTTATAATATTGTTATTGTATTGTGACCCAAATATTGAAATCACCAGGTCGTAGCTGATTCCACGCTGCATATAAATTTGCATAGACTTGTTTACAAATTCATTTACATTAACCAAGAGCATTTTCCCTCATTTGTTTACTGTATGCGTGAGTCTGTATCCATGTGCATGCGTGCTTTTCTCAGGCCTGAGAGAGCTGCAGTGAGTATTGTGCATTGTCATCAGCTGTAGAGCAGGTTGATGCAAATGAGCGCGAGAGAGAAAGAGAGAGAGAGGTGAAAGTACGATGGGGAGTTTGCATATCGAAGCGTTCGGCCTGTCAGAAATAGAAAGAAACGAAGAGAAGGAAATACGAGGTGTATTTTATGAAGGCCATGTAAAGCAAAAAGTTGTCCTGGTCTGCACGCTTCTAATTTACGCTCTCGTCTGGAGTGCGTATTATTTGTGTGGGCCTGATCTCAGCGGTCAGGTGTTTGGGTTGCTTAATGAGGTGAGAAGGTAAGCGTCAGCGTGTCTGTGCGCGGAGAGAATTGAAAACGAGTGTGCTGAACTGGACACTGCTGCAGGAGGAAGAGAGAGAAAGTGGTTAGGAGGGGTTTGGACGTTCTAAGAACTCATCTGCTACTTCTCTGCAGTCACGGCCAGCTTCCTGTTCATGTCACTGCTGTCACAGACCACAGTGATTCTTGCTGATGTTGTCACAGGCTCCACTCGATGTCCAAGTCAGAAAGCACACTTTTAAATCAGTCATTAGGCTTTGTGCATCTAAATTACCCAGCAGCTGTGAGTTTTACAGACTGTTACCCTGATGTACAATGTTGTCGTTCTCTTTGTGTGACTGACAGAATACAGAGGAAAGCAGTGAGACAGAGATGCTTATCTACACTTTCTAACTGTCTCTCTTCCTGTGACATTGACGGCCTGAATAGTGACACCTACTGTATAGGGTGGCAGATATCAACACGCAACCTTACATATAAACATCAACACAGCTGAAGTACAGGTAGGAACTGCAGGGCGCAAACAGTCGCAGATGTACGTACGTAAGCCTGTCCTGCAGACTTGAAGGGGAACTCGTCGCTTTAAGGTATAATCAAAAAGGCTTACTGTGTATGTAAAAAAGGATGTTAGAGCCGATCTGAGTGGCATGTCATTTCAAATCGGAAGTAAATGTACCTTTAATCTGAGCCTTTGCAAAGATCCACCCTCTTTAGTTTACTGTTATGCTATGGCCGACTTGTTGTAGCATGAAATAAACAGGAATGAACATCAGAAGGTATTTTATTTAAACTACGGAAAGACATCAGTATATTTTTGCAAGTTTGAGTCCACCAATGGTAATCTACTCTTCTGTCTGGTTTGTTTATTGGCAAAAAAAAATTGCAGATTTTGCTTTATGGGTCAGATCGCCTGTCAATCAAACTCCCTGTGCTCGCTAGTGCGAAACACACAACAAAAGTGTTAAGTAGGGTTTTGCTGTTCAGTCTCTTATAAGGTTTTCTGAGGTTGGCTTTAGCATGGTGTCATTGCTAGGTTTACTGGCAGGCTGCTAGGTGTTTCTAAGTAGTTTTTTGATGTTATGACAGTTTACTAAGTTTAACCACTTAGAAATACCTTAGAAACCACTCGGAATACATTAGCAACCACTTAAAGCACACATTTACACATAGCCGGGTATTTAGAGAAACTAATATTTCCTCCCCTCCGTTTTCAATAATAACATTGTGCACACAACATCGTTCTCAAAAAACTTGTCATTTATATCAACCCGCATAAATACGCCGCCGAGCGCGATAATAACTATGCCAAACCTATGTAAATAGGGCGCTCACATGACGTTAAGCATTTTCTGGCGCATAATGTGATGTTTGAGAACCTAAAACCCCGTTTCTCCCAGTTGACACGTCAACACATAACCGGCGTTATCAGAAATCTCCACTTTTTAGAAACAACCGTTTACTGTGATAAAAACAGGGGTTTCGTGTAAATAGGAGGCCAAACCGCAGGGAAATACCTGCATTTTTCCTTCGTGTAAAGGGGGCCTAAACCAGGCCACAATAACAACAATTAGTAGCTAGGCAGGTTATTCTGGCTGATTGCTAGTGGGTATTTTAAAATCGATTCCTAAGGTGTTCTGGATGATTGCTAGGGCTTTAAAATTGGCTGCTAAAGCATTCTGTGCAGTTACAGGGGCACGTCAAAGTAGTCACTGGTGTGATTTGGCAGTTTACTAATGCGTTGAGATGTTTCGGCTGGATGCTTGGACTTTTCTATGTACAATAGTATCTGTTTTAGCTGGTTGTTTGGACATTGCAGACATTTACTTATTGGTACAAGTCAAAAGGGCCATTCTCGCCCCTTAAATATGACTTGTCTCTCTCCTAGTATTAGACCATGATATTTTTATGGCATGTAAAACCTCCTTTAAATTCTGTAAGAAATGTAACAGGAGTATCTGGAGTACGGGGTAGTATCTTGTATGTGGTAACAATTAGGGGATGTGTTTAGCAAAACAGAGCATTTCTCATGACCAGATCTCATCAGCTTTAGGTATAACCCATGACATGCAAAAATGATCAAAGCCCAACTGTCACTGCTGTGTATTTCTATGCAATTTTAATGGGATAGTTCATCCAAAAAATGACAATTCTGTTATCATGCTTGAAAGTTTCTTTCTTCTGTTTAACACAAAAGATGACATTTTGAAGAATGTGTGTAACCAAACAGTTGACGGAAGGCAGTGATATCGGAAAAAAATACAATGACAGTCACCAGCAAGTTACCCACGTTATTCAAAATATCTTCTTTTACTCATACAGGTTGGGAACAACTTGAGGGTTAGTTAATGAGGACACAATGTTCATTTCTGGGTGAACTGTGACTTTGAAAAAACCACAGATGGAGGCTTCAACGTAGCAAATATTAAACAGATCAAAATGCTGCTTGCCTGGTAAAGACAAGCGGTTACTGCGAAACATCTGTGGTCTGACAAGTGGCTAAAACTACGCAAACGTCTGTTGCTATGGACACTTAGTTTTGTTTATTTGTGAGAGCCAATTTGAATAAATGCTGGCATCCATGCTCCACTACTGTTGATCACATGGGTTGTTTGAACACACCTGTACAATGTTAAGACTTGGTTGAGTATTTCAGCCCCAAAACTTAATTTTTTCATGTGTCTCCAGCAGCAGGAAGTCCCGTCAGGAAGGAGGAAGTGCGATAAAGAGCAGAAGACCGGTGCAGAGGAGGATGACATGCCCCAGTCCTCATGAGATCAGCCGGGCTCTTCAAAGTCCACCGGCTCACTCTTCTTTCCGCTCTGCCAGCCTGGATGAACTCATCCTCCGCTGCCTCCACTGCTTCGGTCAGTGCCCAGCTCATCGCAGCTATCAATAACCCCCAAGCTACATGAAAACCGTTTACGTATGTCAGGTCATGTTTCATGAAGAAAACATCACCAAATATTGACTTACGAGTAGTTGCAGCTTACATCACGTCACAACATAAAGTCATAGATCTCCCACATTCCACTTTCCTGGGGTTCTCAGCCCTCTCTCTGGCCTCATGTGCCCATCATTCTCAATCTCCATGTGCCAGCCGGATTATGTAAGTCTGCCGAGTAGTGTGAGGGACAGAGGGACAGCAGCTCTTGTCAAAGAGAGAGGGAGAGAGAAAGAGAAATCTTTTGGTTTACTAGCATTCAGGGCCTGGGAATGTGTTTGTCTCTCTATGCTAATGAGACAAAGCCTGATTGTCTGCTTCAGTTTCGCAGGCCTACCCTTTCTCTCTCCTCTCTCTCATTTGTTCTTTAATCATCCCCTTATGCCTTATATATTTGAAATGTGCTCAAGTATTTGGACTAGAGATGCACAATGTAATTGTGACAAGTTGGTTATTGGCTGAGTTTTTCATTCATAAACATCAGTCAGTTCTTTATATTTCGTGCCAATTTACCCCATTTTTACATTAACATGACATTTCCCTAATACTCACTTTAAGGATAATTAAATTATAAAAATATCCCATTTCACACAAGTTTTAATGTTAATGTCCACACATGTGGAAACAAATGTTTTTAGCTTTTTAGTGTTTAATTTTTTCATTTATTTAGATAAAATAGTACTGACCTCTGACAAGAGAGGGAGCAAGTTTAACACGTGCAGTTTATCAGCCCCAACATTAAAATAATATTCAACTCATCCTGCGCTATTCGTGTTAAGGATTAACAATTTCTAAACTCCAATTATATTTATTTCATACTATGTTTACTGACATCACTCTAAAATTACTGTAATACATAAAATAATAATTATATAAATATAAAGCCTAAAATGTGCTTTGATGGCGTTGTTATGGCATTTTCTTTAAATGCAAGATATCTAAACTATAATCAAATATACTCAAATATACTTAGTATATCCTTAGCAGAACTAAGCACTACTTCTGCCCAATTAAAGCGCATTAAGTACAAAATTAGACTGTAAGTATACCAGCTTAGCCTACCAAAAGTACAACTCCAGGATTTTTTTTATTAAGTACATAAATATGTACAATTATTTGTAGTATGCTTAGCAGGATATAAATGTATTTCAGATACATTTTAGTATATTCATTGTTCACAAAGGGCATAGTGAGGAGAGGTTTACTTGTTTAAGTGATCAGATGTGGGATTTTTTGCTGGCAGACGATATAAGAAGAATTACGTACACTGTAAAACAAACATCTGTAGAATTCACTGGCAGATGCCAAAATTGTACCGTCAAAAAATACGGTAACAACATTTTATGTTTTACTGTTTAATCTTATAAATCCTAATAAACCCTAATAAACATAACAAAAGAAAAAAACTAAGGTGAAACATAATTATTTAAAAGAAAAAACATCAAATTCAAACAAAATGAGAATGTCAGTTTAAGTTTTATCCCTGTAAATTTTACAGGAATTCACCATTAACCATTTAAAAGGTTTTTACCGTAGCATTTTATTTTTACTGTTAAAATCACAGTAATTTTAGGACAGTACAGACATTGACTTGAAGCTGGGCTCATTTGATTTTAAATAACCACACATAAATGTTGTAACCATCTCGCATCTAGTTCTAAATATTTTGTTTTTTAGACTCCGATGGGAAGCTGATCAGAGGGACACAGCTTGTCCAAATGACCCTGATGATGCATAACTGGGTCGTACCATCACACATATTCGTCCAAAAGCTGCTTTCTCTATATCCTTTTCAAGCCCCATCGCTAATTTTTTACTTTGACCTGAATCTTAATTGAAAAAGATTGATTTATGCAGCTGATCCCAGAACAGCATCATTCACAGGGTTCAGGCACAGCAACATGCCGCCTCGAATGGCTCTTAATCCCACTGACAAAAGAAACAAGAGATGCCCTGTTTTACTTTAGCCTCTTTATTGAGGGTGGGTTATTTTCTCAGAGTGTAAGGGTTTGTAATCTCGCTATTTTGTGATTCTTCCTTGACTTGTGATAACATATAAGGATTGTCCCGCGGAGAAAAGGGAACAGAGGCGCATACAAATCTGTCACTTTATCAGGTTGGTGAATCCATAAAATTCACACGTGCACCTAAAGATCCCAAAATGAATTAAATGATTTATGTCCTCTGCTTTTTCTGTGTCTGTCTCAGGCTGTGGATTAATCAGTTCCGAATAATGTTTGAGGTGGATGCTTTGTTAGAAAAAGTAATGGTAGATCTCTGGGCTCTGGTCAGGGGTGATGTAACCAGTCCACCCGATCATCGCATCATTACACCATACATGTGAGTGTTTTTACATTTGAGATTCAGAAAACTTTCTGCCACTGCCATGTATTAAACATACACCATACAGTATTAATTAAAGGTTTTGTTTACATAATATATATGCATGTGTACTGTGTACATTTATTATGTGTATATATATACACACAAACACACACACACATACAGACGCGTATTTGGAAAATGTTTACATGTACATATATATATATATATATATATATTTATTTTAGTCTATTTTAAAGTAGCCTACATATATATAAAAATATAAATAATATATAAACATTATTTCTTTCTTAAATATATACATTCGTTTGTTTTTATATATACATATTAAATACACACAATATACACATATATATTATAAAAAAACAACAACGTATTTTTAATGCAATTAATCGTTTGACAGCACTAATATATATAGATAGATAGATCTGACAGTCTATAACATAAACCATAAGTAGTTTATAACTAGCCTATAATTATATATTTTCAATAATGTCACACAAATTATTTACCAAACCTTATATAGCTAAAATCTGTAATACAGAATTATTATAAAATTAATTATATTATAATAATCATAATATATTAAGGTCTGTATTTATCAGTTTTTTCTTTAATATATGCAGTGTGTGTATTTAGTATATATTACATTTGTGTGCCATTACAGAAAAGTTATTATTATTATAATATATAGTGATTTTGTTAAAAATTGAAATATTATAATTACAATATATTAATATATAATCATACTCTCCCTTTCTATAAATATGTAAATATATTATGTATATATAAATACACACATACATATATATTTAATAATTATATACTCATATTATTATATATTATATATAAATATGTTTATTATATAAACACAACGTATTTATATTTATATATACATAATAAATATACACAATATACACACATATTGTGTAAACAAAAACTTGCGATTAATCACGCTATATACAGCACTATATCTATCTATCTATCTATCTATCTATCTATCTATCTATATATATATATATATATATATGTATTATTTCATTAAATAATTACCAAATAACCCATATATATATATATATATATAATTTAGTTGAATAATAACCAAATAATCAATAATATTAATACAGTAAAAATGGTTTTGTGCGCTGTGACAGGTCATTTTGACTGTCTGACTGCATTCTTGTCTTCACCTGTCAGATTTGTGATGATCTGTTTGGTTTCTGTTTGTCCATCACTATGTCTGAAAGCAGTAATCCTCCAGTGAATGTTTCCCAGACTCCCTCTCCCTCTGTGAAGAAAAGGAAAGTTTCCCTGCTGTTTGACCACATGGAACCAGATGAGATGGCCGAACACCTCAGCTACCTGGAGTTCAAAAACTTTTGCAACGTCTCAGTAAGTCACTCACCCTGAAGGCTCAAGACAGTTTCACTCAGATTCTATGACCAGATGTTGCTAATGCAAACTGAGTTTATCTGATGGCCTAACCTCAGTATAGCTCTGTAGCGACAGAACAGCCTCATACCGCCGAAGCTGACTAATAAAACAACAGTGATCACACCCGTTGTACTCATACCTAGACGTGTCGGTTCATATCAGAAGATCGTTATGTCTTGCTGATCACATTTGTGAGTACTTAGCACATCTGGATTTCAGATTCAGCTGTGCCTGTTGTTGTTATGTGTCACCTTAGTTTCTGGACTACCGCAGTTACGTGGTCCATGGCTCTGTGAGGAATAATCCTGCGCTCGAGCGCTCTGTCATGCTCTGCAATGGAGTCTCCCAGTGGGTCCAGCTCATGATCCTCAACAAACACACCTCACAGCAGCGGGCAGAGGTCTTCACCAAGTTCATTCATGTAGCACAGGTACTTACAAACACACACACATTCAACCGAACGCGTTGGACCATTCAGGAAATGCAAAAAATCAAATGACAATTAGTTTTTTCTTGTGAAATTCATTTATAGCAATGCAGTATGAATGTTTCAAAACAAGACTCCTACAATAAACTCAGAGGTTGTTAAATGTTGGTGTATGTTTGAAGAGCTACATTACTCATAACCCTCCCCCCAACCGAATATATATATTACAATGATTAATCTAATCAAAAATAAACGTTTTTGTTTACATAATATGGTATATGAATGTGAACTGTGTTTTTTTATTATGTATACACAAATGCACACATACAGTTTGTATTTTGAAAATATTTACATTTATATACATTTATATATTCTTACATGATATCTTATATATAAATATATTTAAAATATAAACACCATATTTTTCTTAAATATAGTAATGCATGTTTTTGTATTTATATACACATAATAAATATACAGAGTAAACACATATATCATGTAAACAAAAACCTTTATTTTAGATGCGATTAATCATTTGACAGCACTATTATATACACTCACCAGCCAGTTTATTAGGTACACCTTGCTAGTACCGGGTTGGACCTCTTTTGCCTTCAGAAACGCCTAAATTCTTCGTGGCATAGATTCAACAAGGTACTGGGAACATTCCTCAGAGATATTGGTCCATATTGACATGATAGCATCAGGCAGTTGCTGCAGATTTGTCGGCTGCACATCCATGATGCGAATCTCCCGTTCCACCACATCCCAAAGGTGCTCTATTGGATTGAGATCTGGTGACTGTGGAGGCCATTTAAGTACAGTGAACTAATTGTAATATTCAAGAAACCAGTCTGAGATGATTCCAGCTCCATGACATGGTGCATTATCCTGCTGGAAGTACTGTAGCCATCAGAAGATGGGTACACTGGGGTCATAAAGGGATGGACATGGTCAGCAACAATACTCAGGTAGGCTGTGGCATTGCAACGATGATCAATCAGTCCACACCACCACCAGCCTGAACCGTTGATACAAGGCAGGATGGATCCATGCTTTCATGTTGTTGATGCCAAATTCTGACGCTGCCATCCTAATGTTCCAGCAGAAAACAAGACTCATCAGACCAGGCAACATTTTTCCAGTCTTCTATTGTCCAATTTCGGTGAGCCTGTGTAAATTGTAGCCTCAGTTTCCTGTTCTGAGCTGACAGGAGTTGCACCCGGTCTGGTCTTATGCTGATGTAATCCATCTCCCTCAAGGTTCGACGTGTTGTGCGTCCAGAGATGCTCTTCTGCATACTTTGGTTGCAACGAGTGGTTATTTGAGTTACTGTTGCCTTTCTATCAGCTCGAACCACTCTCGCCATTCTCCTCTGACCTCTGGGATCAACAAGGCATTTTCGCCCACATATCTGCCGCTCACTGGATGTTTTCCCTTTTTCGGACCATTCTCTGTAAACCCTAGAGATGGTTGTGCGTGACAATCCCAGAAGATCAGCAGTTTTTGAAATACTCAGACCAGCCCGTCTGGCACCAACAATTGGCACCAATTCAAAGTCACTTAAATCACCTTTTTTTCCCATTCTGAAGCTCGGTTTGAACTGCAGCGGTTCGTCTTGACCATGTCAACATGCCTAAATGCATTAAGTTGACACCATGTGATTGGCTTATCAGTAAATTGCGTTAACGAGCAGTTGGACAGGTGTGCCTAAAGATGTGGCCAGTGAGTGTATATATATGTGACCCTGGACCACAAAACAAGACTTAAGTCGCTGGGGTTTATTTGTAGCAATAGCCAAAAATACATAGCATGGGTCAAAATTATTGATTTTATTTTTATGCCAAAAATCATTAGGCAATTAAGTAAAGATCATGTTCCATGAAGATTTTTTGTAAAATTCCTACTGTAAACATATAAAAATGTCATTTTTGATTAGTAAAATGCATTGATAAGATTGGACAACTTTAAACTTTAAATACTTGCGCAGTATTTAGATTTTTTTGCACCCTCCGATTTCAGATCTCGAATAGATGTATCACGGCCATATATGTATATATACTCTCACACATTGTTTTTTGTCACATGATTAATCACATCCAAAATAAACGTTTTTGTTTACAGAGTATATGTATGTGTTCTGTATATAATGTATTATGTATATATAGATACACACATACAGTGTATATTTTTTTAATATTTGAATGTAAATACATTTATATATTTATATTGTAATATTTTGTATTATATATAAATATTTTTCTTAAATATATACATGCGTGTGTTTGTATTTATATATTCATAATAAATATGCACAGTATGTACAGACCCAGCTCCCAACCCAACTTTATTTTTTATTATCGCGCGATAAGAGTCTCGCGTTAACGCAGCACGTTAACACCGGTAACGGCCCACCACTAATACATACACACAATATATATTTTTTGAATAACAATTGTTTCTACACCATTTTATCAGTTTTAAGTGCCATTTTTGGGATAAACTAAATATTTTTCATACTTACAATAAATGACCTATAATCAATAGTTAATATAATTAATATGTAGTCAATTATGGTTTAACCATCATTTATCACAGTTGCTGACTGGCTGTTTTGAATACAGCATTGGTAGTGTTTTGGGAAATTCCTAGTTCTTTTTTTTTCTTTCTGATTTTTCAACTTTTGATTCAAATCAACATTTTGTAACGTGTAAATAATTTCACAGCTGACTGGTTTGGATGATGGCTTTTAACTCTGTAACTAAGTCCAATGGATAAAAATGTACTGTATAAATACTTCCGCAATCAAAGTCACTACAAAAGTGAGCAGTCAATGTTGCGTTATGCATCGTGGATCTGAAAATGAAAGAATTGTCGAAATGTTGAAATGCATTTTTTTGTGTCAGTAATGCTCTGAAACAAGACTGCCATAACTTTCCATCAAGACGCTGACGTAAAATACTGTAGAGAGAAGCCCTGGCATGACAAAATATGTGGTTTTACTCCAAACACCCTGGGGCAAATAGTTTTTAAGGTTTCCTGTGATATCTGTTCGTGAGGTGTCTGACTCATTTTACAACATTTTAGGCTGAGACGGGTTTTTCTTAGGATTACAATATTCAAAATCATTGTACTTCATCATACGAGTTGATGATCGACGTCTGTCAGGACGTGCCAGTAAGACTGCTCAGTCTATGTCTGAACATTTGACGTGTTAGCTCAGAGGAAAAGATTACATCAGATGCGCTTTGAGTGCTGCCCTGCTTTTAACCACACAAACATTAACGTGTGAACAAGACAACCCAAAGAAAACACCTAGGAAATAAGCAAATGCGTCAATGTGATAGTGAGGAAATCTGATACAAGAGTGCCATTAAAAGGAATGTTCCTGTATTGGGAAATGCTTTGGGAGAACTGTTGCATAACTGTTGCTTACAAGTGCTTTTTACAGGAAAGAGGATGTAAGTAACTTAATGTTGCCATGCTCTCTTCATAGAGAGAATGTAAGGGTACAATTGATATTTTTTTCTTTTTTTATGTGTACCCGTCTGAGCAGAAGCTGAGAGCCCTACAGAATTTCAATACACTGATGGCGGTGATAGGAGGACTGTGTCATAGTTCCATCTCTCGTCTCAAAGACACAGCCAGCCTGCTGTCCTCTGATGTCACAAAGGTCAGTCTGACCCCCGCAATTGCTGCCCACATCCTTTTTGCTCTCACGCAGATGTTTTTGTAAGGGCTTAACCAATGGCACGATCTATAGCCATTGATTTTTAGCTATTGATGTATATTGATTCTTTGATTAGTTGATGACACAATATATGCTTAGAGGTCACATGTTGTGAAAAAGTCATATACAGTACACTCATATTACTATTAGAAAATGTCTCAAATTGATGTGAAAGAACATCAGAAAAGCAATTGGAAGTGAATAGGTTTTACTGTTTGCAGTGTTTAGTATTAGTTAATTAGTACAAAAATAAAAATATATATTTGTGGGCCTGTTTATGCTGTTTAAGGTTACTCCACCCCAAAATAATTTATTTGTAATTAACTTTTGTCTCCTCCAGCGTTGTTTTTTTTTTTTTAAGTCGCAAGCAAACCGCTAGCACTTTTGTTGTTTTTACCTAATATTGACGGCCTTCGGAATATTTTCTGCTATGCATATGTGAACATATTATATATCAAAATAAAGAACCAAGCGTCTGCTTTCAACCAAAATTAACAAACATTTTTTGTGTTAATTTTTTAATCATCACTTGAACACAGATAGGTTTCATCAAAAAACATTTTTGGACAAAAAAAGTGAGAAAAATGCTTTATTATCAAAGTACTGCATTTTAAAGCAAAATACATTCAGATATCATATTCTTTTACCTGTAAATGATTATATGAATAAATGATATTGCATTCAGTGAACAGAGAAGACATACACACACACACATACACCTACATGCTCAATTTATATATAGATTACACACACACACATACATATTTATATTCATATGGCCAGGTTATAGATCTACCCACAACATAACTAGAAGGCATCTCCTTTACTGACTAGCCTACTCAGAATCAAAACACGATCTACATATATGATCTATATTGTTTCTGATCCTTCCGTTCATGATAATCGTTGTTTTTTCTTGGTATGTTTTTTTTGAGCTGGTATGGGAAGTCCCATAACTCATTCAGGACATGATTGCTTGCCTTACCGTAATACAGCTAGAACAGGGATTTCTCCTCTTTGACGGGCAAGCAAGAGTGAACCTTACTTACCTCCATGTCGTTTGTCTTCAGAACACAATTTAAGATATTTCAGATGAAAACCAGGAGGCTTGTAACTGTCCCATTAAAGGTGCAGTGTGTAATATTTAGGAGAATGTATTGACAGAAATGCAATATTACATTCAAAACTATGTTTTCAGAGGTGTACCTTACATAATAAGCCGTTATGTTTTTATAACCTTAGAATGAGCAATTTATATCTAAATACACCTCGGGTCCCATTACATGCAAGTCGCGATTTAGTGCCGCCATGTTTCTATAGCAGCCCTAAGCAAACAAACTTCTACAGAGCTCGTTTCGTCAAAGCCACGGGGAAGTTGCCTGTTTTCTGCTGGACTGATAAGTTAGTCCAACATTAGCGATCATAGTGAAAACTGTTGATTGATAGCTTTAGTTGCACGATGGCCATAACCGCAGAGACAAGTATCGTTTTGTTCCTTGTCAGTGTTGAAAAATACTGATTTCGTATGCCCGATCGCATTTCACTTTTCATCATGATGTTTCACTGTAGACTTCGTGGCTTCCTTTGCCCTCCCGCAAGCCACCGCATGGCGTTAAAACTGTAACATATAACATAAAAATAACATATTGGTCTACTGAATAATTACTGTAAGTAAATATTATTCTTTGACTTACCTTTGTACAGAAACCTCATTGCTTTATTAGCTACTGTGTAACAGACGACAGTTTTTTTGTTTTGTGTCAGCTTCCGTAGCTTCTGTATGAGTTTCGAAAGGGCGGGGTGAGCGGGGGACTTGAAATTTGAATCCTAACCGCTCGATGCCGCTAAAAATTACACACTGCACCTTTAACTGCTAAGGAAATGGCACTGCCATTGGTTCAACCGTGACATTATGAAGCTTTTTGTGTATGAAAAGAAAAGAAAAATAACGACTTTATACAACATATTCATCACTGTTTTCTTGAAAAGAAAGTTATTATTTTAGTTTTCTTTCCGTACAAATATATTCTTGTCGCTTCATGACGTTACGTTTGAACCACTGATGGCAGAAGGACGTTTCTGCACCTTGACAGTGTTCATTACTTGCAGTCAATACAGGCACAAGCCTCCTAATTTACATCCAAAATATCTTAAATTTAGTTCGAAAGATGAACGATTATGGGTCCTTACACAAATTGTTTAGTTACTGTCCTATTTTGAATGGAAAATTGAAATAACAATCTTGCTGTCTGCTACAGCACAAGTTACTTCAGGTTTTTGCGAGTGTAGCATAAATCACTTTAAAAAATTCAGTTTTAAAAAAGTGAATGGCATTTTGGCAAAGAAAAATGGCAAACCAGTGTTTGATGAAGGTGCAAAGTAGAAAAGGTAAATAGTTAATGCTAAGTATCAAAAAAGAAAGACTTTTTTGAAATAATGTAGAGTAATGTAAAAATGTTAATAATTTGGCATAAAAACATTCAAATTAAGAAACAAATCTAGAATTGTTAACATTAATTAATGCATTAAGCATCATAAACTAACAACTGACAACCAAAAAAAAATAATAATAATAATAATTATGTCATGTTTTAAAAGTAAAAAATACTTTTACGCAGTATAAAATTAATCAAAAGACATTTATAATTTCACACAATTCTGTCAAATTATTGCATTTTTTTTAAGTTTCTGGTCATTAAATCGTTCTTAATTAAGGTTTCCAAAAAAAATAAAAATTCAGCAGCACAACTTTATTTTGAAAAAGATACAGCTAACTACAACAATAAAACAATAAAAAGCTGACATAAAAGAAATGGAAAAAAAGTTGTTTTCCTGTGTTTTCCTGCAGACTCTCAGTGAGCTCACAGAGCTGCTGTCGTCCTACAGCAACTACTCAAACTACAGGCGCATGTACAACGACTGCACTGGATTCAAAGTGCCCATCTTGGGCGTTCATCTCAAAGACCTGATCTCCCTTAACGAAGCGCTGCCAGATTACCTTGAGGACGATAAGATCAACCTGGGCAAAATGCAGCATTTATACAGCAACATTAGCGACTTGTTGGCCATCCATGACTGCACCCCACCGTTTGAGGCCAACAAAGACCTGCTGCACCTGCTAACGGTGAGACCGAGGGAAAACAGTGCTTTGAGAGTGACTTGAGTGAGGAATGTATTCCTGGAAAGCCTCTCTTCTCAGAAGTGTTTGTTGTGACTTCTGCTGTGGGTCAAGAATACCTGACTAGGCCCCTTCAGTACATGGAATAACTGTGCCTATTTAGAAGCACATAAACATGCCTTTATTTTATTTCCACAGAGGGCCTGCATCTATTTATAAGTCTAAATGAGTATTTTTAAACCCAGCCCTCATCTTTGTGGTTATGCCCGGCTGTTTGTGTGTGATACTAAGAGATGTGGATTGCAAACAGTGGGTGTCCTCTCATGTGTAACCGTTCTGCCCCGCCTCGCCCACAGCTTTCTCTAGACTTGTGTTACACAGAGGACGAGATATATGAGCTCTCCTACACCAAGGAGCCCAAGAACCCCAAAATTCAGGTGAGGCTTTCAAAATAAATATCGCGTTGTTTATTGTATACAGTACATATTGTGTCGCTATAGGTCAAGCTGAGGGTTCAGGGTTCAATTAAACCCGTAACTGTATACATTTTTTTTAAAGGTACATAAAACATTGTTTTAAGAAGATTATTGTGTTTTATAACAAGAAATTAAATTTTTTTGTTTGTACTTTTGTTAAAATTGTAGATTTTTTTTTGCTGTTTATTTGAATTGTGAAATTTATTAGCAATTTCAGATAAAGTGAACATCAGATTAACATCAATGTTTCTCATTCTTATATTAATAATTTACATATCTGTATATATTCATTTATATAAAATAATAATAATATACTATTAAACTAATTTCAATTAATGTGAAAACTATAGAGATCAATGATGTTTCTCATTCTTATATTAATAATTTAAATATTTGTATATATTCATTTATATAAAATAATAATATACTATTAATTAAAATAATTTAAATTAAAGTGAAAACTGTAGAGATCAATGTTTCTCATTCTTAAATTAATAATTTACATATTTGTATATATTCATTTATATAAAATAAAAATATACTATTAATTAAAATAATTTCAATAAGAGTAAACTGTAGAGATTAGCATGAATGATATTTCTCATTTTTATATTATTATTTTACATATTTGTATATATTAATTTATATAAAATAATAATAATATACTATTAATTAAAATCATTTCAATAAAAGTGAATACTGTAGAGATTAGCATCAATGATGTTTCTCAATCTTATATTAATAATTTAATTTAAATATGATATGTATATTTCCACACATGTACAACTGCAAGTAAATTTCACAAATACTAAAAAAAAAAAGTTTTTGTAATCACTCAAACATCCCATATACAGTATATGGACCATCATCACAGAGAACTATAGGTGTGCTCTTTTTACATGGCGCAAGAAGAAACCAGTAGAAACTATATCAACCACATAGGAACGCCCTTAAAACCACTTATAACATGCGAGCACCCACATAGCAACACCCCGGTAACTTCAAGCAGCACCCTGGAATTGTTAGAAACAAGTAAAACTGATTTTATTCAGAATATATGAAAATATAGTCATCTCTAACATCTAAAGACTGCATATTCAAACATGATCTCGTTTTACATATGCGACAGGCTAGTATTAACGACTGCAGCCGGTATTTTTTTTATACAGTCTGACCTTGTATGTGACCTGTTTATAGACAGGGAGTATCCCGTGCTAATGTGTGGGTACAGGGCTTAGCGCACTCCTCTTTGTGCAAGCACACTTCAAAGAAAACCACAAAAAAGACACATTGCTGAAAGACGCGCGATCGTTATCTGCGTCGCTTTCAGTGTGGGTGTTGTTACGTACAAGCTTTTTTGATTGTTTCCTATAAAGCCTCTGCCTGTGACAGCGTTCGCGTTTTACAAATAAACCAGCATCATTTGTATAGTGTTTTCACAGCAGCGTTTCTCAGTTGCTGATCTTGTGCTTGAGTTGGTGTTGAGTGTCAAAACAAAACTGGCAGGTCTCTAACCAGCCTTTTTCTGTAGCCCTTAGCTCCGGTGAAGCCCCCAGTGGTAGCCGAGTGGGGATCAGGAGTGACTCCGCGTCTGGATCCCGCCACCATCTCCAAACACGTCAAACAGATGGTGGATGTAAGTGAGAAACATGTGTTTATTCCCACTTTTAGGGCCAGTTCCTTAGTGTGACACAGAGACGGCCAGTTCCTGGCTGTCCACTCTCACTTCCTTCACAGCGTGCAGGCCCTTCGAGACCAGATGTCACAGGCTGATCATTTTAAAAGTCAGTGTCTTACGTTCAATCACAATGATTTTGTTGCCCTCTACAGTCTATCATGAAGAATTATGATTTGAACATGGACGGCTACATTTCATTGGAGGACTTTGAGAAGATCGCTGCAAACTTTCCTTTCTCTTTCTGCACACATGAGAGCGATAGGTGAGACCAGGTCTTTTACACTCTGATAGATGTGACTTCTGAGAACACGCAGGGTTGCGTTAATGACAGAATTGAAACCGATTTGTTTACACTTTCGTTTAAAGGTTTGGGGTCGGCTGAAGTCTTGTACGCACGCCAAGGCTGCTTTTATTTGATCAGATATTATTCATTTGGTCAATATTGTTACAATAATTGTAAAATATTATAATCTCATTTATTCCTGGAATGTAAAGCTGGATTTTCAGCAGCCATTGCTTCAGTCTTCAATGATCCTTCCGAAATGGTTCTACTACTGTATGTTGATTTCAGAAACATTGAGAAACCTGTTATTATTATCAGTCATGGTTGCGGAAAGATGGCTTCCATATTTTTACGAAACCCATCTTTATTAGGATTCTTTGATGTACAGAAAGTTTACACACACACACACACCAACCCTACCCCATCATAGAAACCTTTTTGCATTTTTACATTTTAAGATAAATATAGCCAAGTCAAAAATGGTAGGTTTTAATATCCTTGTGGGGACACCTTACACATATGTGTTTGTGCTATTGCATAAACAAAACACAATTTAGTATTGTTTTATTAAGCATTTATTTTATTTATTTTTATTAAGCATTATGGGGACATAGGTAGTATCCTCATAAACCCCCTTCAAATTGAATTGTAACACCTCTGTCATATCCGTGTCAAAATTGAGACTCCATAAACCACAAATACCAACACACACACACACACACACACAAGCAAACCCTAAAGCCTTTTTCTGAAGTCAGCTTTTATATAAACCACTGAAGTGTAAGCTGGTAATCAAATAATTGTAATTATTCTTTTAAAAGGCAGTGGAAGTGAAGTCAAATCAAAGTCAGCGAGTGTGATGAAACCAGCATGCAGGAAGCCATTCTGTTGTCATGTGACAAAAACAAACTTAAAACAGGAAATATCACAGACGACCCCTGTAGACCTTTGAAACGCCTGTCTATTTTATTTCATGGAAGATCCAGCTTCATGCTATTCTTTGAATCAAAATTCTAGAATTTTATAAAAAAGCCTTTTACCATAATTTACACAGCCACGCTTTTCTTTTATTTATTTTGTTTCTGTTCTATTAAAGATTTATTATTGTCAGTGTACTGATGTGAACCACTGTAAAAATGTGACTAGAAGAATATATATA
>JAUMHG010000019.1:1894555-1909896 GCA_032359395.1 Enteromius anoplus
GAACGACACATCACTAGTCTTGAGAATTTCTGACCATCGCCTGATTGTCTATGCGCTTAATACACAGAAAATGCCCAATTTAATTAAAATAGTTTAATGCCTAACATAGGCTACCGAAATAACACGGTTCACGTGGGTGTGCTGAACCAAACAATGCGAACCTAACAGTTCGATAAAGAACCGAAAACCGTTGCATCCCTAGCATGTGCGTGTGTGTGTATATCATCTCAGAAAATATGTTTTAGGGTTTCATTTAACATTTTGTAACCCTATAATATGCTGTATCCAATATGTTAGCAAAATATCATGCATATCTAACTTGATGAAATAGTCGATTTAATGAAAGGGTCCTAATGATATGCATTCAAGGGAAGCCCTGCCATCATGTGTTCGTGATTCATCCAATCATGCTCATCTCCCACCCAAACCAAGAAAATCCCATGGTTAGGGCAGACAGCAGGAAGGAAACACGTTTTAAGTCTATGGACCTTGAGGCCACACCGTTCTAGTGGTCGAGTAAGTTGCGAAAACCAAACATTGTTCATTAAATCACTTAACACCATGCTTTTACCATTACCACCGGGTCCCCTCACACTCTTACGACGGGTTGCGTCCTTTTACTCCTCACCCAAATGGTAGATCATTTCAAAATTATATATATATATATATATATATATATATATATACATACACACACACACACACATACAATTACCTTATTCACCAACATTTATAAACAAGACAGACATGACAATTAATGCAAATTTTGCTTTCAGGAAAGACTCTGAGACACACCTTTTGTGTAATAATTAAAAGCAGCATGTTTTAAAAGCGGGTGGAGGGGCAACAGTGGTTCCCATCACAGAGTCTAATCCCTGTGATGGTTGGGGTCCACATCCCTGAGGGCCCTTCTCGGCTAGGGCCGCCCTCCCATGGGCTAAATCCCCCCGCTGAGTCCTGGCTTTAATAAGACAACGGAAACACTGATTAGCCCCTCTATTTGGCCACATTCTCCAAATTAGAATCCTTCATTAGTTTATGACCCTGGTCTCAGTGTTGGTGCCCTGTGAACTTAACCCCCCCCTTACTCTTCTTGAGGTCCCAAAAAACAGGCAGGCGAGAACTAAACAAGATGACCCTCAACCGCCCTGAGCCCCCACCCCCCTTTCCCTCGGTCCCAGTCTATTATAAATCAAAGCTCACAGTAAACTGTTGGAAAAAAAGGGAAAGAGGAGGTCAACACATCATGTTGACCTTTCCCACTTCTGTCTTCCACAGGGTTAATAATGAAAGCAGGAAGACAAGAGGGGAAAACAGGAGACACAGACCTAGGAAGTTTAAAAAAAAGACTCATTTTACCCCCAGTAATTACAGATTCAATCTATGCACTCAATGTGCAAAAGGGAATTGTAAAGAATCAGATTTATTCAACAATTTACGCAAAATAAATTTGTGTTAAGCAGATTCATAAAATGCAGGCCTAAATAATGAATCTGTAAAGTCATAAATGTTATCATTTGCTAGAAATAACACCGCTGACCGGAATAACAACATGCGTGACAATGTAGCAGATTTCTACATTGCTTTTGTTTAATAATTCGAAAAGTCCAAGCCCTGCTAAATTCAAAGGATTTGTTATGTTGTGGAGTACTTTACATTACTTCTTATATGTAATAATAAAACAGAACGTATACACTAATGCAAATGATCTGTTTGTTCCCTTTTTCTCCGACTAGTGTTATTTTGGCTCAACATATAGTCATCGTAAAGTCAAATTACAGTCAACTTATTTTCCAACTTCTCAGGAAGATCTACAACCAGCATCTGGAAGCGCCACGGAACTAGTTCCCTATAATCCTGGGCTTTTGAGGCGGCGTTGAAACAGTCTTCAAATGACTGGGTGTTGCAGGTTGATTACGACTTCTGATAGCTTCGTGTTTCCTGTCATTTTCTTCCCGCTATCAAAGTGTCACGGGACACCACTGAGGCCTGAGCAAAGGCTGAACTAAATATAAGACAAAAAGGTTACAGTGTAACCATTCAAAGCTAAAATCTAACTAGATTTAACGCAATAGATCATTCACTGTGTGTTCAGAGTCTTGTTTGTTGGTCTATATCTGACCAGGTCACATGAGTGTCACTGGATAAGTAAAGCAACCCGCTCATGCTCTCTCTCTCTCTCTCTCTACTTTATCTCTACTTAGCGGATTCACAAACCGGGCTGCTTGTCAGACTTTCCCTTAGCTGTGTGACTTACATGTGGCCAAACGCAAGAGCCACTGGGATACATCGCAAACCTCCATCTGCTTATCTGCAACCAAAATGAATGGTAATAGATAAGCTCTCTAATGAAATCTCTGTCCTTAGGAGAAACGTCATGTACATGCAGAAGAACAGTGGCCACCTGAAAGCAATGTGAGCTTGTTATAGTTTCAAACAGGTTGGCTCACAGCCCTCCCACCACCCCTCATCTGAAGAGGGCCCGATTAAAAATAGGAGTGTGTTTGTTTTCCAGGACAAGGCTTCCTGAAGCCTTTAGTGTTTCTAGGTTTAGATGACACGTTTCATGTGTTGCAAGAAATCTGAATTACTTAACCTTTTATGCATCTGGTAAATGATTTTGTATTTACCAACTGACTTCTATAGTATAGATAAAAAAAAACTATGGAAGTCAACCAACATTCTTCAAAATATCTTCTTTGGTTTTCAACCGAATAAAAAAAACTCAAACAGGTTTAAGACAAGTGGAGGGCAAGCAAATGATGACAGAAGTGTCGTCTAAGACCAGAATAACAATAGATGTACAGCTGTCAGCACTTGACAATATAACAGAGAACCGCAAAAATCAACTAGTTGGTCTAAAAGAAGCACTGTATAATTAGACTGGTTTCAAATTCATCTGACCTGAATGAGGCTCGCTCTTAAGAGTGTTTGAACGATGGAATGGAACAAAATGTCCCATTTGTTGTAGTTGACAGTGCCAACTACTGGCCTGGCATGCATACATAGTACAGCATTTTTGTATGATATGTGTGAACACTAGGGATGCAACGGACTTCGGTGGTTTATCGAACCGTTCGGTTCGGTACACCCACGTGAACCGCAATATTTCGGTGACCTATTTGGGGCATTAAACTTTCCTTTTAATTAACTTCCCATTTTCTGTGTATTAAGCGCATAGACAATCAGGCGATTGTCCGAAATTCTCAAGACTAGTGATGGGTCGTTCTTGAAAGAATCGTTCATTTTGAACGAATCTTTAATGTGACTCGGGTAGAACGAGTCATCTCGTGGGAGTGATTCGTTCAGTCGCGCACGGCTCAGGCTGCATAGGTTAAGCTTATGGGGCTGTCACGTGATGAACGAACGACTCGAAAAACCCGAAGCCTCGAGAGTCGAACGAATCAATTCTGTTTCCGGCTCAGGCTGCATAGGTCAACATTTCAGCAGCAAAATGATTCCAGAACTTGACGATGCGAGTAAGTGCCACCACTTAGTGATACACTGTGTTATTGTTGATTGTTCTGATGGTGTATTCAGAAAACTTAAGTATTTTCTTGTTGCTGTCAATATTTATTGGAATAATGTTTATATTTCACTTTATACTGCACTTCTTATATTGTCCGTTTTTGAAAGAGGGCAAAAATAAAAAATAAATGTGGTGTTTTGACTTAATCTGTACCTTTTTTTACATTTAATATTGTCTCGGTACCTTGATAACTATGTTAGAGCTCACATACAGTACTGTACAATAATATTGATGTACCGAAACCGGACCGTTACCATGGCCAGAAAACCGTGATACAAACCGAACCGTGGGCTCACTGTACCGTTGCATCCATAGTGAACAAAAATCGGTTTGTTTTTTTTTAAAGGCTGTTGTATATAATGTGAAACTTTTCAAAATCAAAAGGGAAAAACATTCTTTTTTTGACTACAACACTGTCATGTAAAAAGTAGCCTGCATCAGTCTTCCCTGCTGAAAAAAAACAGCATATGCTGGTTAGGCATGTTTTGATGCTGGGATGCTGGTTTAAGCTGGTCCTTTCCCAGCACGTGACCAGCATAAACCAGCAAAAAGACCAGCTTAAACCCAGCAAAGGACCAGCTTAAACCAGCATCCCAGCAAGTGTCAAAAACATGTTTCAGATTCACAGTCCCTGAATCAGGCACGTTCTTAGGAGATTACATAAGCTATGCCAAGAAATAGAGCAAAATACACAGGCTTTGAGACCCTATTTTTAATTTGACACACTGTCTTAGAAACAACCCACAAGATGCTCAAAGACATCTGACTCTTCATTCAGCTCCTTGAATTTGATAGGAGGTAACAGTTATATGCTTATTAGATTGTTATTATATGCAAGTTATATTGTTGACAAACTATGTCAACTTCCTGTGGGAAAGCTTTTCACAAACAAAGCGAGGGCCTGTGACAATAAGACGTTGAACATAAAATGAACCTGCATTTCGTGCAGACAAGACGAGACGTTCATTTGTGCATTTCAGCAGTGACAGAGACGAGGTGAAGATCAAACACAGACCCCTCCAAAAGGTAGCCGTCTCAATGTTTAAACTTCCTTCATTTTTCCGTTCAAGAAGAACAAGAACTACCAGACTAAATTTGGAGCCGAGTCTTAAGGATTAGGCGTCCTCATTGTTGGATGCATTAGCAGTTGCAACCTTTCCAAAACATTAGGTCACACATCCAGACATCCCAGAAAAATTCAGCTATGAAATAAATAGCGACAACTTGAATAGGACTTATCAAAAAGACACAATGCACTCCTTAAATCTGCCTTTTTAACTCCTCCCGTGTGCGGCCTGTGTCCTGTGGCCAGGCAGATGAGTTTAGCAGACCGGCCCGTCCTGCACTCGTTCTACGCTGCTACACTGGGCCTTTGTTCCCCTCTGAAACCCAATCCGCAGAAGTACCCACACACACAGAGAGAGAAGGAAGCCTTGGCATACAGGCTAATGCTAATATACACTCACAGCGCCTTGTAATACTGCTGTAAAATCATGATTCTAAAATGTACCTTTAAAGGCATTTCAGTTTTAATCAATTGTGCTTACAAAGGGCTGTCGAAATAGCATTCTCAATTGAAACATGGATTCAGAAACAGTATTCGTTACATCAAGACCTGACTAAAAGCCACCTTTGTTGTAAATCTCTACACGTAGCAAGTCTTCCATTTTTAAAATGACTGGAAGCACTGCAAACTCGACCCTAATCTGAAGGTACACAATGCCTTATCAACTTGAAAGACATCGAACAGCAAAGATCCATGCTGACATCAACGTCATATCAAGCACGACACGGTCAACAACTCACTTTAGGAAGTATCTCTGGCCTGAAGGGGTCTTGGCCATCTCCCAGCCTGGGGGCAGCGGCACATCATCAGGTATTTCGTAAGAAGACTGGCGGAGGTGCTGTGGTGGGGCGTTTGCTGGACCCATGCTGCTCAGTGTGCCAGGAGAAACTGCACCCAGCTGCAGGGAGGCGGGTGAGGAGTGTGCCCTGACGTGCTGGGGCGTGAGGGTACCAGCAGTACCTGCATCCGTGCTGGCCTGTACAGGGATAGAGGATTATCTCAGCATAAAGAAGACATTTAGATTAGGATTAGATTTAAAGCAAAAAGTCTACAAGCAATAAGTCTCTTAAATAACAAAGAGACTTATGTCTAAACCTCAAACATGGATGAAGTCACATATATACACACAGAGAACATGCACGCACACATATATGATTCTCAACCAAAGATGCCTTGTTATGAAGGTCATATACTAAATCTATGTATTACGTCTTCCTCCTGTACATCTGCTAAAATGAAACAATGTCATTGTTAAAGCGTTGTTTCTTACGCTTTTTGTTTTCTTTCCTTTCATATGCATTAGAAGTCATAAGTCCTGCACATGTAAAAAAAAAAAAAACATTCTTTGTATTAATTAGTCTAAACTAGCTTATAGTATTAATCCAGAGCAAGAAACATTATTAAGACATTTTGCATTTGTTAAGCTATTTAAATAAAATGCTTACATCATTTTTTACTTCGTTAACTTTGGAGGGTTATCGAAATATGGGAAATGAGTAATTTCTTTTCCAGTTAATTCAGGGAAAGTCAAAGGATAACAGGATAATAGCAACATATTTCCAACATGAATAAAACACCATACATGGAAACGTATTTATTTAGTACATTTAAACAAGGGCACTGTTGTCCTTTTGAATCATAGCTGAGTGTTGCTTTGATTAGTTTTATTAGGGTCCTTTACAAAAACAAAAACTTAAGAACGGATGTGGCCTAGGTTGCAGACTTTAGGAGGAGCTAAGTAGGAAACAGGCTGTCCTGGGGCAACTATTCAGCAGATCTTAACGTGCGCATGCGCATGATTCCTAACCGAAGAAGACTCGATTACTTTTGTTGACAACTTTTCCCCTTTTCTTTCTTTTTCTATTTTCTTTTTAAATTACGACCCATTTTAATTATCTTCACTCGTGGAACAAGTGCTGAAAACTATAATAGCCTCGGATGGTCTATAAAAGGTTTGTCGCTATTCTCAAATAAAATTAAAAGATAAATTGAAGACAATAAAAGTAAAATGCGGCTGCAATGAAAAGCATATTTCAGGAATGAAGTCGTATTTGTTTTTTTCCCGCTGTTTAGAATGAACACAACAAGCTCTGCCCCTCATCGCAAAAGAATCACTCTTTTGAGTCGGTTCTTTTGAATACACTGTATCAGCGGGTTTGCAAAGAGTCTGAATCATTTTGAGTGATTCAGATTGAATTGCGTATCGCCCACTCATGAACTGCATCGTTTGGAGAGGTTTAACAGAATGTTTTATATAACACAGAGTAAAAAAAAAAAGCTCTGGATGAAGTGTAATGTTTATATATCATCAGCTGAAATCAAACCTGGAAATAAATAATTTTGTGAGAGTCCATGCAACTAGTGAATGACTTATTACTGTCGGTCAAGACATTTGAACCCACTAAAAGCTTAAAAATACAAAGAGTACAGAACGACATGACAAGTACACTTTAAACCGGTGCAGTCACAGTAAGTTACCCCCCCTTTTCAACTTCATCTAGAGCTAGGGGTGAATCAAAGAGACGACTCTTTTTTTCTGCATTAGATTAATACAGAACTAGCTACTTTCCGAACAGTAACTTTCAATATGACTATTCTGATTTAGATATTTTTTTTAATTTATTTTTTATTTGTTATAAATTATGATTGACATATTCTTATTATTTAACTTTATACTCCCTCTCGTGCACTACTGTTTATTTAGCCTCATTCACTATTTTTTCCCCTTTCATGCAGTGCTTATTGTTCTTTGCTCATGCAATAACAAATGTACACATTCAGAGTTGCACACTAAACGTTGTAACCAGCAGAGATTGAAAAGGCTGCAGGAAAAGTTTGTGGAAATAGTTTGTGGTTTGTCTGTGGGGGTGGTCTCTTACTTGTCTGGAGTGGGACTTTGGCTCTGGCGGCTTGAAGAATGAGGCTGGCAGCTTTCTCTGTCTCATCGGCACGGAGGGGGGGATGTTGTTTTTCGGGTTCATCACAGCATTAAAAAGAGCCTCCAGATCGGTCTCGGAGTCTCCCCGAACATGGACGATCTGATGGCCGACAGGAGGGTTGTGCTGGCTCGGATCCATGACTCCAGATAAAACGTAGCTCTTCTTTCTATCCGACTGAAATGCTGGAAACTTTCAAATTGGCTGCAACCATAAATTGGCAGAAATGTAAATCCAAACAGCTCAAAGCTGCTTTCTGTCCGTCCGCTTTATTAATGATCCAAGCCTTGCGGGAAAAGTTGGCAGCGGTGTGTTTTTCTGATTCCCGAGAACACCCCAATAAATGTAGAAACGCGCATATCTACTAAACTCTGTCGATTAAACTTCTTCTGTCTGAACTCGTTCAAAGCGCCGTCCGTGTGACTTTCCCAGAAGTTCACGGCTCCTCAAGCGCAGACATTGGTAACTACTGTACTGCGCATTGAAAATCACAGCCCTCTCACTAACATAACTAACTTTTTTCTTCTCTCAACTTCTGAAAGTTTGGGCAGGACATCAAACTTTATGAGTCATGTGACTCAGAGAGGCGGGGCTTAGGCAAGAGCCTTTAAAGCTACACGATTTGGTTCTGTTCGGGGGACCATGAATAGAGACCATAAATATTTATATTTTAAGCATTAGTGTTTTAAGCGTTTATTAATGCAGTGTTTAAATATCTTTTAGGGTCGTATATATCTATATGCCAATTTATTATAAGCTAATACATTTGTATGCATATTTATTTACTTTTAATGTATCATCAAATAATGATAATAAAACAATCATCATGACACAGCACTTTAATTTCTTTCACATAAAAAAAAAAGTTGCCTTTCAAAGCTGATCTGTGTTTTGGGGGGGGGGGGGTTAAGGGTGTGACAGTTTTCATTCATATTTATGCCATGAGGTGTCACTCACCAATCTCATTAGCCAAAAATACACCAGTGAAGTTCAAGCACTCGCTTCTTTATGAATAAAGAAATAAATTGTCTTTCATTATGTAGAAAGCTGCAGAAAAGTAGTTCCATGCAGTTCCCATAATTGTTATGCAAATGAGGCTTCCCGGACCATTGAGAAATCATTTTGTCAAGACTGAGCCCAGCTCTTTTCCCATACATTTAACATTGAGTGACTGATTATGAAACCCTTTTAATCCCCTGCGGGAACTGTAAGGGCATGATGAATGGATTAAAAAAGTTACTTTGTACTTTTTCCCTTTTAACCAGCCAACCAATATCCAGCTCTGTCTCTGCAAGCCATATATAATTAACCACATTATGTGTGTGTGTTTAGTCAGTGCCTTGTCATTCAGATTCTGTTCTGAATTATCTCTGTATTAAACTCTAGTGAATGCTGGGGAGACCTGGGAGTCGTTCATTGTAACACCATCATTTGCGAATGGTGTGAAATCATTACTGGACCACCACCTTCCTAATATGACCTTTGAAGACCCTTTTTTTGCCATTTTGAATGAAAATGCCGCTGTGAGAGTGAAATGAGAAAGGCGTTGAATGACGGTAGGCCTATAACTACAGTTATTTTTGTTAATTTGATAAAGCATTTTTTAAAGTAGTGTAAAAGGGGTAGGCTGTTTTTGCACTCTTTGTATTTGACATACAGATATTTTCCTAATCAGCTTTATTTTGTAGCAGACAGATGGAAATATACATTTGTTTTTGCGTATCAAGCAAAAAAATCCACCGAGATAACGGACATTTAAATAAAATCACCCCTGATGTCCCCCACGATGTAGAATTTCAATCAAGTTTTCAGTGCAAAATCCTAGTTTATTTTATTTAAGCACAGTATTTGGCAGTATTTGAGGTTTGTTCTGGGGGTTACCCTGCCCAACCCTGGGGTGGGGTGGGGGGGGTGGACCACCCACTTAGCTGTCCTAAGGGTAACTCCATCATTTAGTCAACATGTCCCAACATCTTTGAGCCCGTGACAATTAACTTTGAGCCTGCGACGATTATTGACATCGGTATTACACAGGAAACGGAAGTGTTATTGAACAAAAGTATGGTCAGGGATTCAAAAACAGCAGAGCCTACATAAAATATATGTTGAAATCGTAAATGTTTTTAAAATTCTCCTCACTTCTTTTACATCACCTGTCATAAACAGGGCAATTCCCCATCTTTTATCTTTTAAGACGATACATCTTAATGGTTGCGTTATGAATCCCCGTGATAATGCGGATAATGAAGATAGCAGTGGAAGTGCTTTCAAAATCCTCATCTGAAAGGAAATGGGACCGTTTGTGCGCCCTCTATAGGTCAATGACAGATGATGTGATCTCCTCATTAGATGCTTTATTGTACTATTTTTTTAATATTATTATTCTTTTTTTATAATCATCTTAATAAGACTATTAATTAATTTTGGGCATTTTTTAAAAACATAATGAATTAACAATAAAAGCACATATTATTTTCTCCCTCATACTCCTTTACCAACATTAAAGCATTAGTTCATCCCAAAAAAATTGAATGAAAATTTACTCACCCTCAGGTCATCCACAATTTAAATGAATATGTTTAATTGTAACAGATACGGAGCAATGTAGCACTAAGCTACACCACCTGCTCACCAATGAAGACACATTCAGGGAATGGGTGTCATCCGAATGAGAGTCTAAACAGCTGATTAAAACATCACAATAATCCACAAGTAATCCAAATGACTCTAGTCCACCAGTTAACGTCTCATTTTAGTGAAAGGTTTAATGCTTGTAAGAAACAAATAATTAAAGCAACTTTTAATTACGTTCATATTTTATAATATATTAACTTTAATATTTTTTTGGTTTCACGACACTGACACTATCGTTTAAAAACAAAACTTTAACTTCAATTATCTGAATGATGTAACTACTGCCGTCTAAAGAGCTTCTGTATTAGATTTAATCATCATTGTTTTAAATTTAAATAATTTTGCCACATCAACGCTTGTTAGATTTGCTTCACAGCAGAATTATATGCGTCTTGTATTTGCTTAAGTTCTGTTCATTTCCTGTTTATTATTGTGACGCTGCATGAAGAGAATCTGTATTGTATAAAGGTGGTTTGACTTGAAAAGGTTACAAAACATTGTCTTGGGGTTTCAGCCTATAGCTTTAGGAAGTGGAAGCTTCACGGAGCCACCCAAAGAAACGTTAAAACGGTTGGCCGTCAAATAATGAATGATGATTTCATGACTTTGATAAAATTACAAAGGGAAAAAGAGTAAACAGTATAATGTTCTCCACAAAACTGGCTGCACAGGAAGCACACATGAACGTTTGAAAAGCTAAAATATGAATAAAAATGTGATTTTGTGTTCAGATGAAGAGATAGGTGGAGCTTGCCATTCTGTGGCACTCAAACCAGGTCTCTCTGCTAAGGAAGGGGTCTGAGACTCCTTATATAAACAGGTAGGAATGCGTGGTGCATAATATGAGGAAATGCTACAAGACAATCTCAGTCTGTCAGCGTAAACTGAAGCTTGGTTGCAAATTGCCTAAAATATATTCATGTCTTCGCTCAGTCACTTTGACCTGAATATTATAGTGAACAAATGCTAGCCTACTAATCTGAACAATCTGCCTGCAAAGTTAAACAACTGAACCTCCTATCAAAAGAAAAGGGGAATGAAATTATTTATTAAGCCTATTAATAAGTATTTTCCAAAAATGTGTGTTTCAGAAAATGTAGCAAGCAAATTTTGCTGTTGTTTGCAAGCAACTTTTTTTTTTTTAATCCACCCATCAGGCACTTTTACATCAATTTAAGGTAATAAGTGTGCCTTTATCAAAATTAAAAAAACAATTCTACTCGAGCACAGATATTTGGTAACAAACGTGACTTTTTGTTTTGAAGAAACCCCAACTTTCGGTTTTCCTCGACAGAACACTCGTTGATGTGTCATGCTAATCACAGTCAATTTCCAATTCAGTCGCATGACAGGCTTGCACGATACCAATGCTTACTTAACGGCTCATGCAAAAGAGAAAGAAAAACACCCTGATAGCTTCATGCTCTGTGTGGTTTAAGATTCGCCGGTGTTCATTCTGTCAGGTCTTTCTGGGAAGGGTGCAGTCTCTTCTCCGGTCAGCTTGCCTTGGCTTGTTGCAGCGGGTGGAGGACGTCCCTGCACCTTTGAAGAATTTGGCAGAGGTTGCCTTCCCTCTTTGAAATGTGACAAATTGAAATGCATTGCAAGAACACACTTGCTGAACAGGTTTTCGACTCATTGTGTGTCTGTACTGTACTGTCTAAAGGGCCGTTTCTCACCTAAATTTCTTTCCACTTAACAGGGGAGGTTTTCATTTGCTAACAGATTTTATGTTTCCACTTTATATACAAAAATGTTCCTACTCATCCCAAACTTCTTGTCATGTATTCAGAATCGTGTCTTTTCACATTGTTCTGTTTTTCACTGTTGTTCTTTTTAATTTTTTTTTATAAAAACCAATAATGTGTTATTTATTATATTAGACTATACGACTAATACTAAAAGACTACGAGAGATGAGTAAAATAAAAAAAACCCAAATTATTACAATGGGTGTGGTTTATTACTAAAAATCCTAGCTTGACTTGGGACATCTTTGCTTTGGGTTGATACTTGGTTTTTTAACAAACATTTGGTCTCTATTGACCCTAAATGCAATCTAGAGATGCCGCATTTGAGCTTCATTATCATTTGGAAATCAGTTTTTTACATTTGTATGAAGTGAATACATACAAAAGAAAGGGCATGGCAATTTCCTTTTCTTCATTATAATAGCAGCAGTCAGTCAGCTCTTGACAGATGTTCATGTTATGCAACAAAACATTGCAATTAAACCATCACAGACAGTAGACTGGGGATTATGAGATAACTGCAGTTATAGCCATGCAGAAGGATGGCACAATGTCCACATTAGCACTCATATAAAATAAATCATATTGAGCAATATAGCTCATAAATTCGGTTTTTAATAGATTTTTAGAAAAGTTCAATTTAAAAATGGGTAATTTATTGCAACATTATTGAAATGATTTTTTTCAATAGACTTGTTTGCACAAAAATGAACATTTGCTTCAAATTTACTCACCCTCAGTCCAGCTGAAATAAAGATGAGTTTCTTCATTCTTCAACAGTCCAAACAACTGATGATATACACAAGTGATACACACATGTTGTGAAGTGAAAAGCAACATGCTCGTAATGAACAAAAAGTCATCTTGTTTCAATCAGGAGAGAAATATTTATAGATCAAGCAGTGTAAAAAAGATCTAAACAAAAATGTTGGTGAATTTTGATGTGAGAGGACATTTGGATGGTTTTTAATGGGTTATGGATTATGAACTGACATTTTGGCCAGAGAGATGGTTTAAACGATAACTAAGTAAGACAAAACTATAAGACAAAAGTGGCAAGGAACTCATTCAGATGAAAAAAAAAGGGGGGGGGGGGGGGGAGAGAGAGAGAGAGAGAGAGAGAGAGAGAGAGAGAGAGAGAGAGAGAAAGCCTAAGGAGAAACCAGATTCATTCAGAAATCTGTCATACAAAAGCTGTCATTGGCCTTTTCAAAAGTTACACTTTTGTACCTATTAGGTTCAAATATGTACCTTTAAGGTACCAAAATGGACCCTTTAAGAACAAACATGTAAATTTTGAAAAAGTACTGCCCCAGTGACCTTTTTTCTGAGAGTTCAGTTTCCTCTAATTTAAGAATGATTTATTTTTAGAAATGGCTTAAATGCCAAACTGTGTGTTTAGTGATTTAGTAATTTTTTTTTTTAAGTTTAAATAGAAAGTAATTAATTGAATTGGTTTGAATATATATATATATATATTTTAATGTTATATTTAATTTAAGCAGTAGTGGTCGTTACAAAGTATTGTTATAATATAATAAAAAGTGACAATAAATACTGTGACGAGCGTCCCGAGTTCAGATCAGCATTGCCCTGGTTACCAACGAGGGAGCACCCGGCGAGCTCATCAGCGGCTGATCCGGTCCAGCTGAGACTCGTTTGCCCGCGGCCAGATAAGCCGTGTGAGGCACCAACGACACTGAGCTTCATTTGACTCCAACTGAACTAACGTGCCTCTTTTTCTCCTCAGAAGCCAGCTATTGAGCCCATCTAACCCTGCATCTCCTCAGAAACAGAGCCTCAGAGACTCAGAGGCTTCGAGAGACTGCTCAGCTCCCGCTACAGTGACTTTCAAACCCTTTATTTTTTCAATAAATTCACCCTCCTTTTGTTCACCCCTTACCTCGTTGTCCTGTGCAGAGGATAGATCGAGCAGGAGATGGCCGAGCTCCGCTCTGCCGCTCTTCCGCTCGACAGCCCCTCACTATGCCTACCTGCTCATGTTCGCACAGCCACCACGGAGGAATGGGATTCCGATGATTGGGCTTGGGTGCTGGCTTCGCTGCTGACAGGTGAGCCCCAGTACACTTATTTCAGCATGCCTCCGGATGCGGCTCAGGACTATGAGGCGGTATAAAAAGAGATCTTGGGCCGGGTAGGCCTCTCACCCATCAGTGCGGCCCAGCACTTCCATGACTGAGTCTTTCAACCACGCCAGCCCGCCCAATCCCAAGCGGCCGAGTTGGCTGGCAGGCTGCATCGTCCACCAAACTGTTCCTCCTGGAGCTCCTTTGACGGAAGTAAAGCTGAATGGGCGGACCTTAAAGCCCTACTACTTCAAAGCAAGCGGCAGATCGGTCAGTCTTGTCCTGGCTTCCCTTCTGCCGCCCCGCTCGGAGGCAAAAGCCTTCCTGCCCCTAACGCGTGTGCACGGGAACACCAGACAGGTCCCGGCTCGCAGAGTAAGCATCGCCACGGCCGTGGAAGTAGGAGTCGTAAAGGATCTTCCAGTACCCGTGCTGCTCGGACAAGACTGGCCGGGGTTTGATCGGCTGCTGGCCGCTGCGACTTGGCCTGCCAGCCCAACCACGGAGGTAGTAGCCACCTGCCAAAGGATGTCATTGAGACCTTCTCCCCCCAGTCCGCTCATTCTGCTACCCATCATCGAGGTGCCCTTCAAGCGCATCGGGATAGATCTGGGAGGGCCGCTGCCGAAGTCCGCCCGGGGGCATGAACACCTCCTCATGATCGTTGATTTTGCCACCCGGTTTTCAGAGGCCATCGTATACAGTCAAAGAGTGAGTGGGACCCGTGAACTACCGGGTGCACGCCAGGCCGATGGCACCTCGAGCAACTATACCAAATGAACCTGCTTAAGAAGTGGATGGGGACCAGAGACCAGGTGGCTGCACTCGCAACATCTGAGCCCCTCACTGTCGACAAGAACATGCTTCTGTCGGCCACCCAGAAGACGAAGCTCCAACACCCGATCGGTCAGTTCTCCGAAGTGTTCTCTCCAGTGCCCGGGCGGACCAACACCCTGCAGCACGAGATCCGAACACCACCTGGAGTGAGTGTCAAGCAGCGGCCCTATCAAATCCCTGAGGCTCGTTGGCAGGCTATAGAGATGGTAGTGGACCAAATGCTAAAGTTAAGAGTAATCGCGCAGCTCCTGGTCCAGCCCCATCGTCTTAGTTCCCAAGCCAGACGGCACCCTCCGGTTCTGTAACGACTTCCGCCAACTCAACAAAGTCTCAGAGTTCGATGCCTACTCCATGCCCCGTGTAGACGAGCTGCTAGATCGTCTAGGGAGGGCCATGTATATTTCCACCTAAGGGCCTGTCCACATGGAGACGCGTTTCGCTGTATACGTATACATTTTTTATCGTATTGGCGTTTCGTCCACACGGATCCGGCGTTTTAGGA
>JAUMHG010000019.1:1945718-1959552 GCA_032359395.1 Enteromius anoplus
AATGTTCAGTGCTTTGCTACAATCTGTATTGTTAAAAGCGCTATATAAATAAAAGTGACTTGACTTGACTTGAATTGACACAGTAGCAATCAAATGTTAGACAGTGTTCTAGATTAATATGTGTGGGGTTTTTAGGTCTGAAAATAAAACCTCTTGTTACTTGTCATCCAAATTTTTATAGCAGCTATGCATTCCGTTCAATTTGGTGTGTTTCACCTGGCTGAGAAGAAATATAGAGCTGAGTATCATCAGCATAACAGTGAAAGCTAACAACGTGTTCCTCTTCAGGAACTCAAGTCGTGTCCAGAAGACGAGATGGGGAACGCTTCTAGCATGACAGCTCTGAATAGTGTGTGAAATCAAACCAATGAAATGGACAGACGTCATACGCGGGTGACGTCACCGGCCAGGAAGCTTATAGCACGTGGAGTGATACCGGCATTCAGCTCTTTGTCATGTCATACAGTGTCTCAAAATACAACATATATATAAAAAATTGTCTGAAGCAGATAAAAAGAGTGGAAAGGGCCACAGCGAGTCACATTGTAGGCCGTGTGCTGACTGCCCGCACTGTGATCGCCTTTCAGTGCGCATGCTTCGATACCGGGAGGCTCTCTTTGAGAAGGGAGCCTTCCCTGCGTTTCCTCGCGGTGCTGGACCCGCTTGTGCCATGGCAGAGCGGAGAAAGTGTTCGTGGAGATCGCAGCGGGACCTCTTACCAACGGAGGAGTTGGAGACGGACGAGTCCCTCTCTCTGCTCTCTTCACCGAGGTCCAGCGCTCACGCTCAGGGCGGTGCGGGGCTGTTGCTCTCTTCATCTGCGGACGAGGAGATGCACAGCTCCGAGGAGGTGTGGCAGCTTCCTCGTCGCCCCAGTATGAGGAGCTTGTGGAGGTGGTGACTCGTGCCGTTGCCAAATTAAAACTAGAATGGCCGGACGAGGTTAAAGCCGAGCTGCGCAGCAGCAAGCTGGACGAGCGCTTCCCGCGATCTCTGCCACCACCTCCCAAACGGATCCTTCGGTTTTTCCCCGATCTCCACGCTGATGTAGCGAGATCGTGAGAAAGACCGTGTTCGGCTAGCCTTTTTGTCCCGTCTTCAGACATCTATGGGGATGTCTTTGGGACAAGAGAGCGCTGAATAGGACAATGCCGCGGATGGAACAGACGCTCTTGGGCTATCTGTCTCCTGCCTCGGCATCGTCCTTGAAGGCTCCGTCCGTTCCTACCAGACCGTTACAAACATCTTTGGTCCTGGTTGGGAAGGGGTACTTGGTAGGCCGCTGCATGTCTGCATACAACTGCGGTGTTGCAGGCATACCAGGATGACCTGCTCAACCGTTTACGAAGGGTGTGGATGCGGCCCTAGCACCTCTGAGGTTACAGGGCATTCGCATCCTCAACTATATAGACGACTGGCTAATTTTAGCGCAGTCAGCGGAGGAGGCGAGGAGACAGCGAGATGTAGTTCTTGCCCATATGCAATGTCTCGGGCTAAGACTGAACCCCAAGATAAGTGTTCTTTCTCCAGTACAGAGAACCACATATCTTGGTGTGGTATGGGATTCGACCACGATGCAGGCTCATATGACATCTGCGTGTATCTTGTCGATCCACACTACAGTTTCAAGAGTGAGAGAGGGCTCAATGTCAAGCAGTTTCAGAACCTGCTGGGTCTCATGGCAGCTGGGTCCAACGTCATACCTCTTGGCCTGTTGAACATGAGACCCCTACAGTGGTGGCTTTGGAACAGGGGTGTTTCCTTGTGCGGAAATCCCCTCCGCATGATCAAAGTTTCACATCGAGCTGTATGTGCCTTAGACATGTGGAGGGAGCCCGAGTTCCTACATCAGGGAGCTCTGTGTCGCCGTGTCACGCTAGCGACAGATGCATCCCTCACCGGCTGGGGAGCGGTCATGAGTGGCCGTTCAGCCCACGGTCTGTGGAGTGGTCATCATCTCATGTGGCACATAAATTGCCTAGAGATGCTGGCCGTGTTTCGGGCACTGAAACACTTCCTAATAGACATGATGGACCAGCATGTGTTGGTTTGCACCGACAACACATCAGTAGTCTCATATATCAACCACCAGGGGGGGCTGAGATCACGGCCAGCATGTGTTGGTTTGCACCGACAACACATCAGTAGTCTCATATATCAACCACCAGGAGGGGCTGAGATCACGGCTGCTGTACAAACTAGCGCTCCACATCCTTCCGTGGGCTCAAGACAAACTCCTCTCACTCAGAGCGGTTTATCTACCTGGGATGTTGAATGTAGAAGCAGACTTCTGTCGAGGCAGGGGCCGAGGCCCGGGGAATGGATGCTTCATCCGGAGGTGGTGAAGCAGATCTGGAGAGTATTCTACAGAGCAGTGGTGGACATTTAGAGAATGCGCAATGTCCCCTCTGGTACTCTTTAGCTAACCCAGCTCCACTGGGGCTGGATGCCATGGTACAGAGGCTGCTGAGGCTTCCTCTGTATGCATTTCCCCTGATAGCTCTGCTTCCAGGAGTTCTGGAGAGAGTGCGCCGGGACGCAGTCAGTCTACTACTTGTAGCACCCTTCTGGCCGGGCCGAGTATGGTTCTCGGACCTGATGTCACTTCTAGATGGCTCTCCTTGGGAGATTCCGCTCAGGAGGGACCTCCTCTCGCAGTTGTTGTGGTGACTGAGAGTGTGGCCACTGAGGGGGCGCAACTCATAGCCTCAGGTCTCTCAACTGAGGTTGTTGAGACCATCCTCCAGTCTAGAGAGCTCCAGCTACGAGGAAATTGTATTCCCTGAAGTGGAAAATTTTCACTTCCTGGTGTAGAGAACACCAGCAGGATCCAGTTAACTACCCGGTTGGTACAGTGCTGGAGTTCCTGTAGGTTAGATTCTCCACAGGGGTTACTCACTCCACCCTAAAGGTCTACCACGCCTTAGTGGATGGACATTCGGTGGGTAGACACCCTCTGGTGATACGTTTCCTCCGAGGTGCATTGAGGTTAAGGCCTCCAGCACGCTCTAGAATCCCATCATGGGACCTGACTGTGGTGTTACAGGCCCATCGAGAAAATCTCGGACCGTTTGCTCACTATCAAAACTACAGTTTTGCTTGCTCTATGCACACCTCGATTTCGCCCCGGGCATGACGAAGGCATTTCTATACCCTTGAGCAGGATATAGCCCCAAGGTGGAAGACCAGAAGACTAGTAAGATAGGTTTATAGCATCCACTATCCACCTGCTCAAGGTCTCCCTTTGGGGAGCCCGGCTAATAGGAACGGAACTGCATGTGTCCAGTGTGAGCACTGGGCACTTATGTCCACAGGACGGCACTGTGGTGCAGATCCGAGCAGCTCTTGGTCTGTTTTGGTCCACCTAAGAGAGGTTGTCCAATGACCAAACCTAGACCTTGAGCAGGTGGATAGTGGATGCTATAAACCTATCTTACGAGTCCTCTGGTCTCCCACCATTGCTGGAAGTCAGAGCTCACTCGACTCGTGGTATTGCTTCCAAGGCCCTTATTTCGGGGGTCCCCTTGGAGGAGATCTGTGCGGCGGTGGGGTGGTCCACCCCACACACTTTCATACGGTTCTATGGTTTAGACTTGCGAGCTACCCCTGGTGCTGCTGTGCTTGGTGAGTAGGCACACACACTGGGCAGGCATTTGAAAGTGCGGGGAAGTGGGCCTCTCATTCCCCATAGCGTCTTCTGGATGCGGCTCGAGTTCCTGAAGAGGAACGTCTCAGGTTACGTATGTAACCCTAGTTCCTTGAAGGAACGAGATGCCGCGTCTAGCCGACCACACTTTCCGCATCACTGCCGGCTTTGCTTCATGACAAGGAGCTGAATGCCAGTGTCACTCCATGTGCCATAAGCTTTCTGGCCGGTGACGTCACCCGCCTATGACGTCTGTCCATTTCATTGGTTTGATTTCACACACTCTTCAGAGCCATCATGCTGGAGGCGTTCCCCATAGCATCTTCTGGATGCGGCGTCTCGTTCCATCGAGGAACCAGGGTTACATACGTAACCAGAGACGTTTCCTGATAATATCTCCCAAGCATAACATGTAAAGCATAAAAAGTAACTGCCCTAGTACTGAGCCTTGAGGTACTCCACATTGCACTTGTGATCGATATGATACATCCTCATTCACTGCTACAGACTGATAGCGTTCAGATAAGTATGATTTGAACCATGCTAAGGCACTTCCACTAATGCCAATAGAGTTTTCTAGTCTATTCAAGAGAATTTTGTGGTCAATAGTGTCGAACGCAGCACTGAGATCTAATAGCACTAATAATGAGATACAACCACGATCAGATGATAGAAGCAGGTCATTTGTAACTCTAATTAGACCAGTCTCAGTACTATGATATGGTCTAAATCCTAACTGGAAATCCTCACAGATATAATTTTTCTCTAAAAAGGAATATAATTGTGAGGATACTACTTTTTGGAGTATCTTTAACTACTCCTTTTAGTAATAAAGAGAATATAAATTTTAAAAGGTCGCTGTCATGATTGAGACACTGGAAGGTGATCAGATCCATGTGCAACAATGTTTATTAAAGAACACACAAAGCAATCACAGCATCGAAACGGGCAGAGTCAAACAACAGCAAACAGTACATCAAAGGCTGAGGCGAGAGAAAAATCTGAGTTTGTGGCAAAGGGTCAGGGGATGAGGCAAACAGAGTCCAGAGGGGCAAAGCAAGAGTGAGAGTCCAAGAGCAGGTTTAGGTCCACATCCAGGGAGGCAGAGAAACACAGAAAAACACTGAAAACACGGGAAAACACGGGTGGCTAGACAAAGGGGAAAACAGACGTACATCCAAACATTGACCAGCGACTAATACAAGGACATCGGGGATATTTATACATGTGCAGACAATTAGGAATGGGAGAACATACGAGTAACCAAGACAACATATGAGGTGGGTGGAGATGAGAGTTCATTGATAATTAGTCCACACAGACATAGTTCATGGAGGGCTGGAGTGTCATCCAAAGCTGGACTGACACATCCAGCTGAACATGACAGTCGCTTTCTGTTGTTTATGTTCATGTAGCACAAAAAACTAACCAAAACTCTGCATATCGTCTGGCTAAAGGCCTACAACTATGTGTGCCTGGGGTACCATGCTGATTGGCTTAACTTTTATTAGATGCTCACTTTATGTAATGTTACTTTGTTCTTTGTGTAAACAAAATGGATATGCTTTGTAACGGTTCACAAAAATCACGGTTCGGTTCGATACAACAGTGGTGTCACGGTTCAGTATGTTTTCGATACAGCAAAAATAAATACGTTTTTTCACACTTTTATTTATTAAGACTAACATAAAAGTATGCTTTCTTATTTTCTTTTACTTTGAACAACAATGGAGCTATACTTTACATATCTTCTGGGATTTCTTCTTAGCAGCAAATAAGACAAAACCTCCTTTATAACCAACCCCAAATGCTCTTTATAAAAAATTAAATGTAATATTGTAGTAGTTATAAACTAACAGAAAGAAAAGAACAATTTTATTTTTAAATGGAACTCCATTTCAATCAATTTTTTATTTATTTTATTTTTCTTTTGTTTTCTCCGAAAATTCAGAAAGATGACAGCGTCCACATTTTCTTCAGACAGCACAGATCATGTCTTCAACACACGCTGTTGTGCTTCAGCTAAAGAAGGTCACAATCTTTCTGTCCTTTGCTAGGAGGGCTAGGAGGGCTCAATAACATTTAGCATCTTTTTAAATCCCAGATTAAATCCGCGGCTCCACATGCACCAATCGCTGTTACCAATCGATTGTTTTGCCCTGTTTGAATATCAAATATCATAATTTAGTCATTTTAAATCTGCTGTTACTTTCTACACTTTATCAGTCCCAGCGGCAACGTAATTTTCTTCTTCCACAACAAATGTCATTGATATGACTGCGATAAGCACATGCTTCTCATGCTATGTGCAGCTGAAATCAACCATACACTCATCACAATGAAAACATTAACCTTAGAAATAACAAACGAACATTGAGATTAGGCTGATATAAGGCTTATATGGCGAACCCCAGTTGAAATGCATACTCAAGAATGCTTATTTCGTTTACCCTGTTTTTATGTACGTTGTGGAGACCCTTCAGAGTGATTAAGGACCAGCTTAAACCAGCTAAGAACCAGTTTAGGACCAAGGCCAGTTCAAATGAGCATCCCAACTTTAAAGCCTATTTAACCAACATATGCTGTTTTTTTTTCAACAGGGCGCTTATCTTAGAAGCAGATTTCAGTTGTTCTGAAGTACACTAGCAAACTGCTACAGCAAACAAAGCCGGGTATTTGAATATAAAGCAATGACCTCAGTGGCTACTGATGCAGGAGAAAACCAATCAGCAGTGCCATGTGATAATAATGTCATTAGGTAAGACTGACTTAGACCAATTGGACTGCGCTATCTAGAGTTTCAAGCCAGAACTCAGTATTTTATTGGACCTGAATATTACGTTATTGAGTAGATAAAAACTACACACAACAAAACAGTTAAGATTACAATTTCCTTCTTTTTATTTTGTTATGGTTCCTTCCAAATCTTCTGAAAAGATTGCTCTATATAACTTGCTTAATGTGCATTAGAGTCACATTGTTACGTGCATTAGGTGAGCTCATGTGAATTTCGGTTCATAAACAAGAAAACAATTAGGAATTTTAAGCATATCTTTTGGAAAATGATGATGCCCTTCAAATGATCAAATTTTAACATTCATAAAAGAACAATTAAATAGTAGATTATTACAAGTTATGATTCATGGAATGGATTTAAAAGTGAAATTAAAATATATATGAACTGTATTACAAAACAGCCTAATATTATTTTACAAGTACACAATTAAGCAAGAAAAACTAACATTTTGATGTTAAATATTCTTATTTCTAAGGCATGTACCAGCTCAAGTCTACCCTCTGGAGGTGTCTTATCAGTATTGACAGATATGCAGTTTAACAGAGTTTCAAGACATCACAAACAGTGACTTAATAAACTTAATAAAGGCTTGTGACTTAATAAACTTAATAAACAGTGACTTAATAAACTTAATAAAGGCTTTTAGAGCTAATGAACTGATGACAAACAGCTGTGGACAATTAGTGATGATAAACGCGGGCAGAGGTTAACTGGAAATGAAGTCCAAGACAAAGGTAAGGATAGAATGCCTTCTATTGGCTATCAATGGTACGCCATCTGGTGATTGTGTCAGGAATAACAGGACAGTCCGTAAATGATGACTTAACCTCTTAGACCCAGGGGCTATTTTGGGGAATTCCCCCTGCATTTTGCCTACCAAATTAATAAGCTTCCCATACCCACATGCAGAGGTGTATATACAAAATATTGGTATCATTTAAAAAGAAACCTTTTGAAATTACATAAAACACTGTTGAAATTAAAGATTAAAATTATTGTATATATTGTCTATGTTATAATAAAGGCAAAAAAAAGAGGCGCTTTTTTATTTTTTGTTGTAAACTGAAATTTGAAAGTGTATAATTCAGGTTCTGAGGGCCTCAGCTCCTGCAAACAATTTTATTAGTTTCCAACACATGCCAGCAATCACAGGCAAATAGTGTAATTTACATGTAAATAACTTTGTTACAGTAAAATAAATATACTAAATGATTCATATCTGTATAAAATAGAGATTCTAAGCTTTCAAACGGTACCACATATGGGGTTATTGGTGCATGCAAAGGGTTAAAAATTCAAGGCACAACTTGAACGTAATGTTGGCGCAGAGTTTAAGAGGTTAATTCAACCGATTAAAATTAGCCTGTGTTTTGCATTTGTTGTTATTGTTTAAAGAAAAACTACCAATTACAGAATAATTATGCAGTTTATAGAGGGTCAAGGATGTGTGTGTGTGTGTGCAGTTTATACTTTTTAATAAAAAAACAGGGGAAAAAAACAGCTAAAGTATAATTAGAATAGACATTACTAGAGTTAGAGGGTCAAATAAAGATGTAATAAATGTGTTTTAAGGATTCAGCTGCTCGATTTGATTTGGGCATATGTGTGTGTGTGTGTTTCTGTTTGTCTTTGAGTTTGTTCTGTTTATTGAATGCAATTTCAATGATTCATATAATTCAGACTCAGCTCTTAATTGTGATCTATAATATGTTCATATATTCATAGCAGAAAATATTGGTAAGACTTTACTTTGATAGTTCACTTTAAATATACTACTTATAGCAAGTAAGTTTGCAACTACATGTCAACTAGCAGAGTTATTAGAGGATTAGTAGACTGTCTATCTTCTAACACTTTTATTGAAACATACAACATACTGACTGTAAAACTTTGTAAGTATGTCAACTTATACTACTAACCCTAAATATACCCTAATAGTCTACTCTGAGAGTTAGTATACATGTAGTTGCAAATTAATGAGAATTAGTTGACATGTAGTTGACATGTAGTTAAAAAAATTACTTCTAACATAAATTACTTCTAAAATAAACCAAAATATTCTGAGGGTCATCAGATTTAGGTGGAAATCATCAAAAATGTTGGTGGTGAAAAAAAAGAAAAATTCTGGAAACACTGCATAGATTTGATGCGCTAGGACATTTTTGGAAAGGTGCACTGCAGGCTATGCAGCAGCCTTTAACGTCACAAGAGGTGCGCTCAAGAGTATAAAAGAGCACCTGTGGATATACGTCATACTGTTTCTTGTCTTCTGGAGATTGCTTGTCTGTACATGAGTCAGGAGCAAGCTTGTTTAGCTCCTGAGTGAGGAGAATACACACATTGAAAGGGATTTCCCAAGGAAGCTCCATCCGCAATATCCCTATTCCTGAGGAATGTGGGTCACGCCTTTGGGTGAAATATTTATCAACTGTTTACTCCATGTTTTTATCCTGGTTATTTAGCTATAGCGTCTCATGAACTGGAAGCCTCTCCCATAAGCTTACTTCCAAAAGCACATGGTATTGTCATTTGCCAACATGGCTGTTTAGAATTTGATGATTTGATTACAAATGTAAACAATGTGTGATACTACTCAAGAAGTCTTGTTTGAGTGCTGGGATTATAGGAACTTGTCTCTCAACCATTCCCAATGTACAGCAGTGGTTCCCAAAGTAGGGGTTGCGACCCTCTGGGGGGTCGTGAGACATTGAGGGGGGGTCCCGAGATGATTTCCAAAAAATCTTTTTTTTTTTTTTTTTTTAACTATTAGAAATAACATATTTCATTTATAACAAACAAAAGATAAAAAGTAGTCATTAATAGTTTTAATACATTTAAAATAAACATGCAAATTAAAAAGCCATCAGCCTTTCACATTTTCTCAGGTATGGAAAGAGTAGTGTGTGCATAAAGAGGACATCCATAAACAGTCGGCTCAGCCTTACTCCAAGTGTCGAAATTACCAAGAGGAATTTATCCAGCATGGATTCACATGCATTATCGTCAATAACGCACAGCATCCCCAATGGGTAGTGTGCACTGAGGTGCTTGCACATGAAAGCCTGTAAAAATGCTACGACATTTAAAAACTAAGCACCCCTCTCTTGCTACTAAACCAGTAGATTTTTTCCGCCGAAAGGAGCAAGAGTTACAGGGCCAAAGGAAAGTCCTAACTAAACAAACTCCAATCCCCACAAAAACTAAAAATAAATAAATATAAAAATAAAAATAAACTAACCCCTCACTAATTACACAAGCGTTACCTTGTCAGGCTGCAGGAAGAACTAGTGATCTGGACTATCATTTTAAAGGGGAAACCAATGAAAGGGATATTGGATCCATATACAAGCGTTTAATAGAAGTGTGATGAAGTAGATCACTATTGCTTCACACAAATATATGACTGTACACTATGCAGCAGATATAACATTTAACTAGTCACTGTAATTTGGAATATGCGCTTTTGTGTTAAACACACTATAAATGCAGTTGATGCCTTCGGGAAGGATGTGAATTGTTTTCGTCCAGAGAACATCATTACTTATATTCAAGAAAAGTCTTCCACAGTCTACTGTCACTAAGAGACATACTGAACTGACACAAACTAGAGCTCACTTCCTAATTAACATTTTTAAACGAATAATTTTAGTAGTTAAGGTGTTTTTCACTTTAAATTATGGTCCAGATCACTAGTAGATTCTGCAGGTTGACAAAGTAACACTTGAGTAATTTGTGAGGGGTTAATCTATTTTTTCACTTTAAAGCTAAAGTTATTTTAAGGAACTAGTGATCAGGACCATTATTTTAAAGTAAAAAACACTTCTCACACAAAAACACCCTAATAACTCACACATAAATTGTCAAAGTTATTTGACATTAGTTCTTAATGAGAATTTATTTTATTTTAATAATTATCTAATAAGGAGCTACCTTTGTCTTAAATTTGTTGTTACTTATTGCTTAGTTAATCTTGCTTCTTTATTAGTTAATAGTATTAATAGTGTTCATGCAGAACTGCCTATTACTTCCAGCATAGTTATTTGTTAACAAGGGCTCAATATTAAGTGTTACCAAGTATTCTCCTACAATCACAAAACTGAAGTTGAGCGACTGATGTTACAGGGACTGTGTTACCAATGTTTTACTGCATTTTTTGACCATTTCAGTGGTTTTTCTATCTATGGAGGGTCAGATGTCTCTCTGATTTCGAAATATCTTACTTTGTTTTCAGAAGACGAACAAAGGTCTTCTGGATTTGGAACAACATGAAGATGAGTAATTAAAGAGGTGAGTAAAAAAAGAAGTTTTGGGTAAACTAATCCTTTGATTACGCATAAGCCAGGTATTCAAGACGCCACAACATGAAAGCACATCAAAGACAAACACAGGCTGCAACTTGCTACACAGTACAAGACATAACATGAATGATAAAACACGAACTGCGTGCAACAACACATAATGCAACAAAAGTGGATAGAAAAGCGCGTAAAACTGCACTTTAAACCCCGACAACGAAGCGAAACTCAGGACATGAGTGCAAGCACCATGCTCCAACACAAAATAAGGCAGAATAAAGAGCACACCACTTAAGCACACTCAAAACCGGGAGCCCACATGAAACAAAGACATGATGGAAGTTACAGGGCTCAGTCACAAAATCATACACTAGACTAAAGTGACAGAACCGTAACATAAACATGGTAAACAAATAATGCAAACTATCTCATAAAACCAAAAAGAGTAAAAACAAGCAAAGAAAAAAAAAACGTTTTCCCTTAAATATGTTTTTATTGAAAACTGAATACAAATCCAAGGCACTCGAATATAGTGAAAAATTAAAAGCCTTTACTCACAAGCCTTTAAAAACAACACACTTTGCATATTTTTTGAGTCTATGTTTGTATTCAACTTTATGTATAGAGAGAGCCATCTTAGTAGTGGATCACAGTGAAGACACAAACACTTCAAGCATATGGCTCTGAAAATTCTGCCCTGATTACACTAGTTTTACATGTGCTTCAGATGAAAACGGAAACAACTACCACAAGGCACTCACAAAAACCCACATACTCTGGGTGTTTTTAAATGTGTTGATATCTAATATTCATTATTTATTATTTCATTAGCAGACGATTGCCACATTTAGCATAGCTGTCTTAAGAGCATGTAATGTTTGCTTTAGGGATACTCATTTTAACCAGAAACCGTTCACTGACCGATTTGAATTTTGACCGATTACTACAATCAGTTAAATGGTTTAAAGGGTCATTTTATTTATTTATTTATTTATTTCAGTATTTTACCTACTCATATAAAATCTCGTTTTATTGGCCACATTCACACAGCAGCAGAACACAGTTGTTGAGTCCTAATACAGGGAGTGACTGTAACGGAACTCACCTGGAAACGTTCAGAACTAAAAACCGCGTTCTCGGAGAACACGGGCTGTGTGAACGGAACAGGACACGTCATTCACTGCTGAAGAGAGCCGCTCTGAAGCACACACGCGCATCTATCGGGTGTTTTATGTGTGTTTTGGTTAACTTATATTGATGGAGAAATGAGCTGCGTGTCATCTGAAAGTTTTATTAGATCTCGTCAGTTTTCCACCGAAGCCGCTCTCATCAGTTTTGTGTTCTGTGCGCGATTCACATGCTCCGCTCTCTGCGCAAAGCTGCTGTCAGTTAATGAAGGTTTGATGAAAGAACTCGCGACTTGATTGGACTCCTGTCATGTCAGAAAGTGGTAAGACTTAGTTTTGTGGACGTTGCCATGGTTGATATTAATTGGGTCACTGTTGCTAACTTTTTTTCTTTCGTTTTCTTCGTCTTCTGTTGTTTGCTAGTTTTTGCGCATGTACAATGATTCTGCAGAAAACAAATATTACTATTTTTAACGGGTCACAGGCACTTATCCTTTCTAATTGAATTGAATTCTCATTTGAAATAATGTTGTTAGTTAACCGGTTAATAACGAGCGTCAGTTGTCGGTTACGAGAAATAACCGAAATGAGCATCCCTAATTTGCTAAGTGATAAAGGGCTGTAAAGGAAATATATGGACATCCCTTTTCTGGAGATGTGTTTTATGCAAATTACTAACTTTAGGCATGCAGTTGCTCATTTAGAATATACCATTTGTATTAATATTAGCAGTTAGAACAAATTCTGGGAAATATAATAGTCTAAAATGGTGTAGAATGGTAAGTATACTGGTGGCTGCGTAAAAGTTTTGTAAAAGTTAAGATTGTAATGTAAGTTACTGATGTCCTTGCTACATGTATGAACCTTGATTGTGTTAGGAACCTTTCTGTCTATGAGAGGGTCAGAGAGCTCTCGAAATTGACTTTGTGTTGAATAATGAAAGGGGAAAAAAACACTTCTGGCTATGCCGTAAAGAAAATGTCAACAAGTTAATAGCTTTGTAGCTTTTTTTGACATAATTTCAGTTCACTTTGGTAAAGCAAGTGTTGTTCCATCATTGTTTTCATCTGTTTCATTTTGTAAGTGAAGAATCTTTCATCCTGAGCAGTTTCTGTTCTCAGGGGGAAGTTCAGGAACTTGCTCTATGGTCTCTATAATGCATGATTCAATAACCTTAAAAATGAATGTAGGGAGAGACTGCAAGATATGTATTAAAAGTCCCACGTCATGTCTTCTTTGTCACCATGACATATTGACCAGAATGTATGAATCTAGTGGAAAGTACAAAATGCATCACCTCTAACATCATCAGATTAAGTGGGGTGGAGTTTGCACTGAAGTTAACAAGGAGAAAAAAAATTCACATGTTGTCATATGCCTGCCTATCAATGGGAGGGGCTCACACCCTATTCTGGAGCTTCCGTTCCGCCCCAGTAGTTTATATGTTATGGCTTATGACAAAAGAGGTATTTATGACCTGATTTATGACCCATTTATTGTTTTATTGGAGGGCAATAAAACCGGACATCCTGTAGCTCTCTATAAATGACGACTTAAAAGTGATCTGTCAGAATTAATGCTTAAACTATATAAAAGACTAAGTGTATCAACAGAGCAGGGACAATTATATCAATAACATCTTATATGTGTATAAGTGAAAGTGTGTGTGCTTGCACTTACGTGCTACAGGCATGACAATGATGAGAGACTGTGAGCTCTGGGCTTCAAAAGGCTGTGGTACCTAGATTGAGGTATTTAAACAAAAAGGAGCAAAACACCATGTCAATACAATGACTAAATCAACACACTATCATCACAAAAAACAATGTAAGAATTAGATGGCTTGTCTCCAGTCAAGTTTTTATCACAGGCTTTCAGTTATAACTTATTCAGTTGTAACGCCAATACAAACATTATTTAAGTGTGTTAGAGCAGAAAGATGCAGCTCTGGTTAAACAGCTGGATGTTG
>JAUMHG010000019.1:1975136-1994479 GCA_032359395.1 Enteromius anoplus
AAGGGGAATGCCGTCTCTAAGCAGAGGATGGCCCACTGGATAGTGGATGCCATCACCCTGGCTTACCAGGCTCAGGGCGTGCCCTGTCCCCTCAGTGTACGCGCTCACTCAACCCGAAGTGTAGCGTCGTCCTGGGCGTTGGCTCGTGGCGCCTTGCTTTCTGACATTTGTAGAGCTGCTAATTGAGAGTGTATGTTATAAGTTGATATCTTTGCAACATTCAGTGTTTTAAGAATCTCTTCTAATTTGTAAATCAACCACCAATTCAGTGCATATGCAAATTACCATGCTTAGAAACAAGAACCATAAAACTTCCCACAAAAATGATCAACACACGATTGGCTCTTTGACCCAGAAGAGGCGTGACCTCAGCATGTTTCAAAAGGCCCACAGCAGTAACCCGCTTTGCTTTTTACTTTTTCTAGATGCTGGACCCCCATCATCTCTCTCTTCTCCTGGCTAAGCCCCTGGGCCTCATCTACCAATAAACAGAGTCAGAGTCATCTTTGGAATTCATCACTCTTCAAACCAGGAAGAACATGATTGCCAATCCAAAACCTTGGAACCATCAAGACTTCGAGACCGCATCGGATCCTCACCAATGAGGCAATGCAAGTATCGTACATATAACTAAACGAAACAGAGGTTTAGTATTAGTTATGGAACTCGTTATTAACGGCACTGATGGTTTTACAGGTGGTCAACTGACTCTCTTTTCATAACTTTAATTTAAATTTTCCTAATGGTTTACCCTTACCCCTTCTTTGCACTTTCCCCTTTTGTGTGAGTGTTAGTGTTAATACTTTGTGTTTAGTTATGTGAGTTAACATAGAGTTAATACAATTTTTACACAAATTAAATGAGTTTCTGATTCTGCCTTGCACTTCACAATGTTTAATTTGCAAGGCAGAATTTACGATTTCGACCCTTGCTGCATGCTCTAGTGCTGTCATGTGCTCTGCCGGCATTGCTGCTTCTTTCTTCAAAACCTGCTCTCTCGACTGACAGCGTTCCTGGGTGGCTGTCAGCTGATCCTGCGGGCTGGTGGCCTTTTTCAAGGTTGGTTGTTCCAGTCATCTGCTTATCCAGTGAGCATAGACCCCTGAGTGCATGGAGTTGCCGCGTTGGGTCTTCCCTGGGCAACCAGGTGGAAAGAGCGATTTTTCTGCGGTTGGTGAAGCATTCTGTAGTGGGATGTTGATCCGACCGTGCATTTCTGGGTGTGGAAGTTTCCTCACCTCTTCGGACGGTCACGAGCCCTGCCTGTTGTGTCTGGGCTTAGAGGACGCTCAGGTGGCATTCGTGAATGGTCAATGCGTTCATTGTGAGCGCATGACCATGGATGCGTTAAGGTCCCGCCTCTCACTCGTGAGCAGGCTCCCCTCGCGTTCTTCCCATGGGAAATCGTTGGACCGTAGCAAGTTCACGGCTACCACGGTGAGACGCTTGGGGGACCTCAAGGTGACTGTCCAGAATGCTCCGTCCAGTGTAACAGCCGCCGCGCTAAGTAGCCGTCGCCCTGCGGGGTCTGCTCCTTCCGGAATCGGTTTGCAGGTGCCTACGGTGCCTGCGGCTGACCCATCGCAACTAGATGATTGGTTTCTGGGGGCCAGAGATGCAGCACCGCCGCGCTCTCTCCCAGTGCCTTTCTTCCCGGAGGTGCACGGAGAGCTGACCAAGTCGTGGCGAGCCCCTTACTCGTCACGCTTGGGCCCAAGGTTGAGTGTGCTGTGGCGGTGCATCTATGCCCACGCGGTGCCTCTTCGAATAAACTTTCTGCACTTGGATCTGAACGCCTCTGACTCATCCTTGACAAATGCAGTGATACTGTAAGAAGGTATTTTTATTTTTCTAAATATCCCTTCTTAGAGTCTATATGAATTTACACTATATGTTCGCTAAATTAACAGATTAGTTGATGGTAAATCTGCTACAGTTATACTGGCAGCTGATATAAATAATTGCAATTAATCATAATTAATAGTAATTATTTATATACATTTCCCTTAATGAGCTAATATGCTACATGACACAACAATAATGATCATGTAAAGCAAACACAACAGCAAACAACACGAACCTACGTCCTTACGGTTATTTTCTAAAAAGATAATTTAGTGTTCTCTTGGCAGTTTAAAAATGTATAATATACAGTACATTCAGAAACTGCACAGAATAACAGAAACACGGCATCTTCACTTTGAAATAATTATATCACAATTACAAATGCAGCTGCAAAGATGAGTCACATTAATTACTTCAGGTTCAATTGTATGTAAAAGCTATTGAAAAAAAGTGTGACAATTAGCACTTTAAAATGCAAGTTTTCAAATCCTCATGAGGCAACTAAATAAATCTACAAAGGACAAACAATCTGTGCCTAAAATTCCAGTTATTTGAAAGATATTTGGACCAGTTTTATAAATAATGACATTCAACTACGGCTAAATCCATTTTATTTGTATAGAGCCTTCCATAATACATATTGTTTCAAAGCAGCTTTAGAGAAAATCATCCCTTAATGCCTCCAGTGAGAGAGCAAACATAGAGAAACAGCAGTGGAGAAAGCAATCCAAAGCTCATCAATACAGACAGACTGACACTTCACTGCCTGGTTGCTAAGTGCCACAAAAACACAGCCTCAAAAATGACCACAGAAATAAATAAGGTCCTCTGTGACCCAATCACCACAAAAACTGTACATTGAGCTTTATAAAACTGACAATTATGGCTGGCAGTGCTGCCATTTAGAAATCACTTGTATCCACAGCAACATAATCCACAGCACCCATTACATGCTAAAAGACGATGAAGCCCAGAGTAGTGGTCTCATGGGTAATTTTTTACACTATTTGCTACACTAGGTGGGTGTTTGTCAAAGAAAACCTAAAATATTTACTTTTTGACCGGAAATGTTTGCTTTAAGTTCCTAGTGGGATTTTAAATTAATATTTCAATAATTTAAAAATGCATTTGAACGTTTACAGTTCCATAGTGTTTTAACAGTCATGTGACATGCAGATACATATAAAATTTCACATTATTTTAGTGCATTATTGTATTTTTAGTGTATTTTCTTAAATGCATTTATTTTAAAAATAATTTATTTCATTATTTAATTACTTTGTAGCTGTTTATTTAACTAACTATCCACCTACAGTTTTCTCACAAACCCTATATACCAAATGGCATGTGACAGTTTTAAAGTGAGGCATTTTAGGCAATTAATAAATTATATGTGAGAAAGTAAATGTCACAAAATTGCTTTTTACCACTTAAATACAACATAGCACTACTTTCTAGCCACTAACCATTACTATACACATATATATACACATGCATCTCTCTCTCTTGCGCGCAGAAGCTCTCTATCTATCTATCTATCTATCTATAGATTTATACAGTACTAGTGTATACAGTACTATCTGCAGCTTGTCATATACTGTTGTCAGGGGCAACAATTCCATCAGACTGAATTAACTCACCTGAATTATTTCACCTTGTTAATCAAATTTGCTAAATAAAATCTGCTGCAGACACATTTACATGAGTACTTCTGCGGGGGTCCCTTTCGCTGAATGGCTTAAATTCACAGCTGTCATCTTTAAACCTTCTTATTCGGTTGGTTGGCAGAAAAAGACAAGTTGATATTACTGGCTTTAGTAGAGATGCAAAAGGACTGACACAACATTTGGGCATGGTTTTAATTTTAAAATACCCAAATATACTGTAAATACAGAGTGGCAATGCTCTAATAAATCTTGTTAAAAAAAATCCTGAGTAAAGGTAAAGGGAGGTGGGGGGAGTGACTTTCAGAGTGTGTATAAATGTATTCAAAACATTTTTTAAATATCTTATTTTCTGTTTCACATATAACAATAAGTCATTAAGGTTTGGAATGATAGGAGTAAATAATAACCATTTTTATTTTTGGGTGAATCCTATTATAATTTAGTTTCAAAGAAATGTATTCTTGTTTCTGAAGAACAATGTAGTATCTCGCAACACACAAAGAAACGTTTCTGTCTCTTCAGCTGGTTGACATTAATATATTGCTAGGTACCTAGGTATATACTTTGTTTTTCCTCTGTACATTGTAGCTTCCAATTCTATTATTGATTTTAAACACTTGGTATGTATGAGTAATTTAAAAACACTAAACATTTTTTTTGTTTGGTTTGGTTTTTTGTCCAGGGGCTCTTGACTTTTTGGGGGTCTAAGTTATGCCTTGTTAAGTTGAGGGTAATCACATATTGATCACTGGCTATGTAGCATTTCATTAAAATTGCACTTGACACTACTATTAACCCTGGATCCCTCGGCAATCTGTGTAAATAGGCTGGTGTAGTGCTGTACTTCTGTTGAGTGGCATTGTGCCTGGATAACTACAGTATGTTGTCTCTTTTTTGTTTATGTAGGTGAATTGTAGGCCTGCTGCACTGGTGAGAAAATAAATGAGTTTGGATAACACTGCTTAAAGAGACAGTACACAAAAAAAAAATGAAAAATGTATGTATGTAAAACATTTTGATAATTTAAGAGTAGCTTTGATTCCAGAAAGTCAATGGGTTTCATTCTCTAATAGGATAATTGTGTGGATTATTCATACTGTATGTACAAGAGAACTTTTCATGAAAAAGAAAATCACCTAATTCAAAACACATGCATACACAAATGAATTAGTTTTTAAACTTTGGCAAAAAAAAAATTGGCATTTGCATAAAACATGTCAAACCCATCTCCATATAAGGGCTTTCCATCTCTCAAATATATGACATTCTGTGTGTGTGCAGGTTTATGTGGTTTATGAGGACACAAATTTGTATAATGACATGGGTATGACATAGGTATTACAATATGTAGGTGTTCTTATGAGCACATTTTTAGTGTTCCCATAATTCAAAAGGCTTAAAAAACATACTAAATGGTGTTTATTTGAAAATCTAAAAATGCACACAGTTTCCTGTAAGGGGTAGGTTTAGGTGTAGGGTCAGTGTAGGGCAATACCACATGCAGTTTGTACAGTATAAAAACCATTACGCCTATGGAGAGACCCCATAAATCACATAAACCAACGTTTGTGTGTGTGTGTGTGTGTGTGTGGAATATGAATATTTTGTACCATGCTGATATAAAATACAAAAAGAAAGAAAATATTGTTGAAATTATTATTTATAAATAAAATGCTTTAAATGTCGGGTTTTCCAAAGTGGGGTTGATGAAAAGCTAATTAATTCAATCATAAAAATGTTAATATAAAAAACAATTCCTGACCAATACAAAATATTGTATTTGTTTTCTTGCATGTCAATGTAATCCTTAACTGACATTAGAGAACTGTGAACATGCAAATTACAAAACCTTAAAAAAAAATGCAGGTGGCTTCAAGTAAAACAATTCATAATTGCACTTCCTCGTAAATAATTTTTAGCATGTTTGGCATGCCGTCCATGGGGCGAGCCGGGAGCTCGCCGGACTCCAAGCTCTACTGTTTTGAACCCTAGCGAGGGCAGAGCTCGGCGTCCGGTACAGACCACGCATGCCCCCCAGTGAAAGAAGGTGTGAAATGAAGGTGGAGTAGGGGAGTCAGAGGGATGCGTAATTATTTGTGGAAGGGAAGTAGATGGGCTTATTTAAGGCGGAGGCGATTAAACCTGATTGGTCGTGGGCAAATAGGAAAATTGATTGAGGAAAATGCGGAGCCAGCCTTGGCTTAATATTCGTGCACGCTCCTCCCGAAATTTGTTTATCAACATCAGCCAAAATAATGTGGCAATTCTATAAAAGTATCTAATTCCTTAAACTGTTTCTAAGCATTTGAAATTAAAATAAAATAATCTAATTACAAAACTGTAATAATAGTAATTTTTGAAATCTGTTGGTTCATATATGAAATACACACTGTAAAAAAAAAAAATGTTGTTGGCGGAATCCTACTGTAAGTAACATATGTAGAAGGTGCACAATGTAATTCACACAAACACTAAACAACATCATGGTGAGACTCATTAAACTGAAATGTGCAATAAACATTGTTTTAACAATATCAGATGTAACATAGAACCCTAAAAAGCATAACTAATAAAAAAACAGCTAAGAAGAAACATTATTATTTAAAAAAAAAAAACTGGTCTCATAAAACATGTACATCTGTGCCCTTTTTGTGCAACTCCATTTTTACATGCCTTACTGCACGTTTCGCTGCAGTTTCAAAGTGAAATGTGTAGATATGTGTGATGCTAAAGTTCTAAAGCATTAGTTTTTCATTCTCCCAGCATATTAATATTGTCATAACATGATATTCATCAAGATATTCATCATTGAAATTCTGTAAATTTGCATTAAAAGGAATAAACTGTGTAAAAAAGGTGTCAGTGTACGAATTTCGTGTCTCACTAAAGAGTACACTTTAAGCTTATGCCATGAGACCAGGGAGAAGAATCTTAAATGAAATGCAGGGAATTCTGGGAACATCAATTTATGTTTTTTTCCCCTGTAAATTTTACATTATTCTTTTTTTTTTTTACCGTTTAAATCACAGCTGTTTTTTACAGTGTAACACATATATAAAATATATTCAAGATGAAATCATCATGCAGTGTTTTTGTGTGTGTGAGGTTTCATTACTTCACAATAAATTTTAGAATGAAAATTAAAACATTTGTGCACAGATATCCACACAATTGTGTGCATATGTTCGTTTGGTGAATGAGACCATGTGTTCTTTTGTGTTATAAGAATGCACAAATTATCTCATTAAATTTTGACTAAAACAAAGAAGTACACTGTAAAATTACAGTTTTTTTTTCTTCAGGCCAAGGAACAGCCAACTTTGTCCTCAGCTGATTTTCTGCCGATGAAACATGAACAATTTACAATTATATTATGTTTCATCTTGTAACTAATTACCCTAACTTGACCAGATTGGGTTATAAATACTGAGCTGTTTACGTAGGAGGGAGATAAAGTCCTAATGGCGGCAGTAAAAAAGGCAGGCAGAGTGGGCAGAAGAAACAGATGGTTAGTGCTTTGGAGAGTTGGAGAGGAAGGTTGGCATGTCTGAATCTAATGCCATGCAGTAGAGAGAGGAGGCGCGTCAATGATTTAATGAAGTCCTCTCCTCACCTCCTCTAGAGAGCTGCTTTAATCTAAAGCCATCGCTGCACAGCTCTTCCCTGACAGGTGCAGGAAATGCAATCAGCATTACATGCCGCCCCAGAGAGTGCTCCACTAGAGTAAAGCCATGAATTAAACGCTTTTTCCACTGTTCATGTCTGAGCCCGTTCCCTGTCTCTCAAACTCAACATACAATGAAGAGCGCAGTAAAAGAACATGACATCCTGAATAATTAATTTAGTGAAAATAGCAATTATTTTGAGAGGTTTTCACGTAAAGAACCGCTAGAGAAGGGTGAAATAATGATCTACAGAGTATTCCAGCTGTGAGCGCAAGTCATTTGGCAGAGTTGATATTTTGGCGCTTTGAATAAATATTTTTTCTTTCGCATGACTGTATGCATTGATTGAAACAAAGACGAATAATGTGCCATTATGTACAATGTATTGCTTGCAATTTACTAATGGGTGAGAATTTTAATAGAATAAATGACTCTGTTTCTCAGTAATTTGTTGTGAAACAGTCTGTAAAGAGGAAGTCGGATGCATTTTTTTCCCCTCTTGCGTTCAGTGTTCATTTACTGATCAAAGCTATAAATAAAATCTTTGTGGCAGTAATTGGCCGAAGGGAAGATTTATGTGGCCGAAATCAATGGATGGTGTTATCTGTGCTGAAATATCTAGGACAGTGGGGTTTGTTGGCCAAATAAGGTTATGTCCCCCAAAATAATGAGTCATTTTTCTGTTGAGGTTATGAAAAAATATTAACATTTTCTGTCCTCTTCAGTTACGGATAATGGATGTCCCCCTTTTGAGCTTCATTGCAGTATTCTTTTATATTAATGTTACTTTATATTACCAGTTAATATAAATAATTCATGCATAAAATGTTATTTATTTATGTCTGTTCATGGGCTGCTGATCCTCTTTTGATTTTACAAGTGATCTAAAAGTGAATCACATTTTCTAGAAAATAAATAAATAAATAAAAAAGAGTTACTATAACAGTTTGTGAAACGCAAAAGCTACCTTCACAGTTACAGTGAATGATCATCCTTCACATTAAACATGCTGAAGCACCTAAGGGAGCATGAAAATCACCCAAAATCTGGGGATTCACTGGCCCAATGTGAACCTCAGTAATGCTATCTTTCGTTGCTCTAAAGGCTCTGAAATGCATGAAATACAGATTGTATTGGAGTCAGAGATACACACGATGGAAGGCCATAACAGGCAGGGCTATTGAACTGAAAACCCAGAGGAAGATAGAGACAGGGATAAAACAGATCACAGGAAGAGCTCTGTCCAAACAACTGCCCTGAATCCCATTATCCAGTGTAGATGGTAACTGGTAGCAACACATTTACTTGTTTGTAAAACTTGTATAGGAAACAGCAAGCAGATTCCATGAAAGAGTCAAGGGCCTGAAACTCATTAAAAATGTTTATTTATTAATTGTTTTAATTACATTTTTAGAAAAGATCAAATTTAAAATATTACTTAGGCAATAAGTAAGAAACAGCATTCTAAAGTGTTACCAAATTAAATTGTTATAAGGAATTACTGGAGAACTAACAGGTAATAATTCATTAACACTTAACTAATAAGGAACTACTAATGTAACTAATGTTTTCTGTCATACCTCCTAAAGAACTTATATTAATTATTTATTAGTTAAGGTTGAAAAATCACTATGATGTAGCTACTAATGAACAGTCATACACAATTGCATTGAATTGAGATCTTTTCATATAAATGTTTTTGGTACTGGTAGTAGTATGAAAATGCAAAAGTTTTATAGAGGTTTTGCCAGTGTAATGCAATGTTTTTTAGTGTTCTGTACAAAACCAGCTTCTAATAGGAACCCCACCACCTTATTTTTTATATTGTATACAGAACTGTATGTGTGCCTCCTCAGCATATACTGTTCAATTCATGTATGGAAGGCAAGAACTGAGGGACAGTGAAAATAATGTATGATTAATTTGTTCACAGTCATGCATCAGTTAAGCCTGAACATGTGTATAACTAATGATTATCTGAATATATAGTAAGCGCATATTAGGCATTATTTACAATTCATTAGTCATTTTAAAGACACACATTTATGCTATTTACCCAAATAGATAGCACTTAATATAAATTACACACTATGTATGATTAGTTAAGCATTAGTAAGCGTTTATTTCATCCTTTATAAACCATTGTTCCAACATTATTATGCATCAGTAAACAGTTTTCAAGTGCAGCTATAAATGCCTTATACTTTATTAATGATCAGTTTATCATTTTTATATTATAATGTTATTTACAAACCAGTTATTTAGGAGTTGTCAGTGTTTAATAAGACCATTTAAAAAGTCTAAGTAAATTATTAATAAATTATTTAAATTTACATTAATAAATCTCATTATTTAGACACATGATAATAGTTGTTAATTGTGTTAATAAATGCTTTATTAACACATGTTCTTGCTGTAATCCAGGATTAAATCAGTTTGTTATAAAGCATTTAGTAGTTGCCAGATGTCTGTTTTTGTGAGCTCATCTAAAGTGAGAAGCATTTATAAAGCAGATGTAAAGGCTCATTTATCTTCCAAACAGAAAAGTTTAACAAACACAACACAGAGGGATACAGAACACAGACATATTTTTTCAAGATGTAAAAAATGTAATTGAACAACTGTACACTTGATAAATGAAAAACTAACCTTCAGTTTCATAGTAAATAAAAATTGTGTACAGTTGTCCAGTTTTATATTTTTTTACACAATTTTTATTTACTATGAAACTGAAGGTTTGTTTTTCATTTATCAAGTGTACAGTTGTTCAATTACATTTTTTACATCTTGAAAAAATATGTCTCTGTTCTGTATCCCTCTGTGTTGTGTTTGTTAAACTTTTCTGTTTGGAAGATAAATGAGCCTTTACATCTGCTTTATAAATGCTTCACAAAGTAGAAATAGTTCTCACTTTAGATGAGCTCACAAAAACAGACATCTGGCAACTACTAAATGCTTTGTAACAACCTGATTTAATCCTGGATTACAGCAAGAACATGTGTTAATAAAGCATTTATTAACACAATTAACAACTATTATCATGTGTCTAAATATTGAGATTTATTAATGTAAATTTAAATAATAGCACTTTATCTTTCTGTGTTGTTTGTTTATTTTTTCTGTTAGGAAGATCAATTAAATCGCCTTTGTACATTTGGATATGCTTATAAATCAAGAACAAGGCATTTATAGCTGTATTTATAAACTGCTTACTAATGACTATTAATGTTAGAACAATGTTTTGGATGAACTGATTGTTTACTAATAGCTAATGATTCATAGTATATAATCATTAGTTATATGCATGTTCATGTTTAACTGATGCATAATTGTGAACAAGTTAATAATAAATAACTAGTTTATATATGCGTAACTAATGCATATTTTGGCATATAAAATGTTAGGTTAATCATTCATTACTAGTGTGTTTTTGCTCAACTAATGCTTAATTGTGAACAAATTAACCATTAATTAATGTTTAACCAATGCATTATTCTAGACCCTTAAAATAAAGTGTTACCCATTATTCTAAAGTGAAAACATAGGGAACCCATTAGTAATTGATAAATAATTATCAAATGTTTCTGCAGGACCTATTTTGAACTTGGAACAGTAGGCTTGTTCTAATGTAAAAAGACGAGAAGGGTTAAAAGGGTCAGATGTAACACAAACCAACCAAGTACTACCAAAGACTAAAAAACAATTGCTTTATCCCAGTGTTTTAGTCAATAAATAATGAAAAATTAATTAACAAATATAATTAATTGACAAATCACCTTTTAACCAAAGCATATTTTACTACAGAACATCCACACAAAGCAATTATTTAAAATACAGGCAAAACATAAGATGTGAAAACCAGAAAGGCCAAACTTTGCAGAAGGGCCAAAACCAAAATTGACCATAGGTTGATATGATTTTGTACAATAATTTATAATAAACGTTTGTGATAACACTTCAGAATAGGTAACACTTATTCTTCAGGAGGTATGAAAGAATACATTAAAGAATACATTAGTTATCGATTAGCTAACCTAACCAAACTGATTAGTTACTTTAACACATTCATAAAATAGTAATAGTATACTGATTAGTTAACGCAACATCCTTAGTTAACAGTAGTGAGTTAAGTGTGAATGAATAATTACCTGTTAGTTCTGCAGTAATTCCACATTAGTTATGCAGTAAGTAAGAAACAGCTTTCTAAAGTGTTACCAAAAAGGGTTATGCAGAGTAAGTGATTTATAAGTACTAAAAAAACGCCAATATGTTAACAACGCTAATAGGCAGCTATAGCCTGGCCTCCGTGACTATTAAGCTCATAGCAGTTTAGTCTGGCCAAGCTACCTTACTACCTGCCTTCTGGGAGGTGGGCTTAACCTGCGTCCATCAGATGCCTCTGTATAATGGACGAATCTACAACCAATCAGACTTGCTCATTTCTCAATGGTTCCCATTTTTGGGGGGAACTGAAATGCTCTAAAATGGCAGCTTGGCCAGACTAACTTTGCTCGCGAAAAGAATGTAGCGTCAAAGGAAGTATGGGTGGGCCAAGGCTAAGGCAACTAGGCTAGTTAAGTGGGAATTGGTCCATATGCCAAAGTGTTACACCAATAATAAAAAGTTAAAATAAAAAAAACACTGAAATTTAATTCTACAGTGCCTTAATTATATGTTCAATCATTTGATTTAATATATATTGACTATAGATCAATATTTGTACTGTAAACATACTTTCAGTGATCATTCTTTGGCCCAGTCTGGTTATTAACATAATTATTGGTCAATGCTATTCAAGAAAATCCCTCTATATATACTGAGCGCTGGACTGAGCCTCTGAAAGTTTCCATCAGTTTCAGTCAATAAATCAATGTCAGACAGAGATTTGTTTGCCTCAGGAGAACGGGACACTTCTGACATCCCGTGAATAGAATGAGGATAAATTCTTAGCATGTCAGAATGTTCCAGAATAACCACACGGAAATTGCATGCCGGCACAATATGTGCTGTATTTTCAAATGCATTTCCTAGCATGCTGACTGAGCAGTCTTAAAAAGATAATTTAAACTGATTTATTTATGAATCATTGAGTTTGATAAATTATTAAACTATAATTCGCATCATTTATAAAATATGTGACCCTTATTTGTCGCAATAATACATTCCATGGAATTGTCGAATTAGAGTGACCATACAGTAGTGACCAAAACTGATGCCCAGCACAGGAAAATTTATGTATTTACTATTTATTAAAACACTTTATTATTAAGGATTTTGTAAACATATTGCATAGTAATGATTTGACCATAAAACTAATGGACACGCTCAAGTGTTTAATTTGTATCAATTTAATCAAACGTGACAAATTGTGTCATACAAAGAAATTGCACAGAACACATTAGCAGAGCTTGAATATTACCCTGGAATATGACTGATGCAATCAAAAACAAGGGAAAACCAACAAAACATTAATAACTATAATCATATATACTGTAAGTTAAAACCTATATATGTTTGCTCTTTGCCAAATAATTTTGTCAATTCAGTCTCAACCAATTCAGTGTTTTCTTGTTTCCCAATATATTTTGACCTTGAATGGCAAATATTGATAAATAATCTATCTGTACATCACATGTCTTTAATACTTGCTGGGTAATGGTAATAACTAATAAAAGTTTTACCAATAGCATGCAAGCATTCCTGACCAACATTCCTGACCAACTGTGGCATGCAAGAAGAATATTCAAAGCAATGCAAATACATAATTTTTAAAGACTATAAAGAGACAAAGACATTTTAAGGTCAGTTTAGGAATCTGAGCCATAACATTGACTAATATTTGTGTTCAGTCCAAGGCTTGGTCAACTGTCCCAGAGGTTAGTGCTTAAATGTACCCACCCAGTTAAATAACACAGATCACGCTATATGCTTGATTACAAACAGCTCAGCTCAGTGCAGGATTGTTTGTGCCATGTCAGCTTTGAAGAGGAAGTTTAATTATATCCCAGAGGAAATCTCACACTATTTCCAATACAGTGAGGAACTGCAGGTCAGTTCCGGCGTCCCGCTCTTCCTATTGTATTTGAAGTAAAAAATCATTAGCATTCAACTCGGCACAAGGCAGCAAAAGCGCAGGCTTATTTGGCCAATCTGCCATATTCTTTTGAGCAGGAGTCAAGATAGTAAGATGGATTCGTCCCCACTTTTATTGTGCAGCTTCTGAAAAAACATTGTGTGAGACATCCGCGGATGACTAACATCATGCACTAAACTAAGTTTTTTCCAAATCACAGCGGGATTCACCATACAAACATTAGATTTGCTATTTTATGCCAAAATGTCAGTGCAAACATATTTATCCCATCAAAATTCTCAAGCAAGAGCTGACATGCTGCAATCAACTTTCACAGAGAGTTTGATGTCACAGAGCAGCAGCTACGACTGCTAAAGCGAGACATATTTCAAAGACGTCTGAGTCACTTCTTTAGTGCTGGGACTTGTTCGGCTTGGGTCAATTGGAAAATCGTGTTAGGTTTACATCTAGATCTAAATGGCACTGCTTACCGCGTCCTTGCAGCACCCTCGCTTTATTCATCTGTAGTATATCTTCCCACGACTCCGGCCTCCTCCCCCACGGTAGTTAAAGAACTTTTGTTTATGTGAAGTCAGAGGATCTAAGGGAACATCTTGCAAGTGCTAATCAAACCGTCTGAGAGCCAGAGAGCTTGTGATACCTAGATATGAAACCTTTTCAAAGCATGAGGCCGTGACTCTGTTCTTCAAAAAGGATCACTGGCTACCAACTGCACCTCATAAGCCAACACACAGCAGCAAACCTTGGCAGGTGTTGTACACTTCAGTGCACATTTAGGTATTTTAATTAACAGCATCGTTGTCAATTAATATTTCATTCTCTAATTAGCACAAAGGAACTGCGCTTCAGTCAAACAACCTGCACAGGATCCATTGCATTTGACATATTTGTCAAAAAAGCCTGTAATACATGACCTACAAGGTTTTTTGCACCTCATGGGTTTTGCACCACTTTACTGTATCAGCACTTTAATGAGAGCTTGTTGGAGTTGATGAAAAATGTAACTGATAAGGCCCGCAAATTTCTACAGAAATCAAAGCATTCATACATTTTTTCACATCCCCCGCATGCAACTTGAATGTTTGTTTACAGTGTATTTTTAGACCATTTTTATTACGCTTTCAACAATCAATAAGAGTGTAGACCTCTAGGGATGCACAGCACCATGCTGTAGAGTATAAGCCAATAGTAGCTCCTTTTTAATTTAAAGATAATGGATATTTTATTGTTTTCACCTGTTTTAGGATTTGGATAGTTTTTTCCATTATCTAGCATTAAATTAAAATCATAATGATATATTACAGCATTGCCCACAAAATTCAAAGGTCCCATCTTGTTTATGATTCTCTGTACAAGGATTGAAGATAAAAATATACATTATATTTAAAATGCCATAATTTTAATTTGAGTTTTTATTCAGTTACATGACTTTTCTAGGTCTTGAAATCATAATTTTTTAATTAGTCGCATATGACGTGACATGTTATGATTTGACAAATTTTACTCTAATTGCAATGTATATGTTGCTTTCACTAAACATGCATAACAATGGGTCCACAACACACTACTTTTACGTGTTGTGGTTGTAGAAATGCATACAGACGAAGGATATAAGAAAGAGAGTGTCTTCAACACACGCATTACATTAAACAACATTTAGAACAGGCAAACTGAATGGGGCAGACCAGACTATAAATACATAGACACAATTAAGGAGAACTGAAGACAGGTGAGCAGACACAGGTGGAGGTGAAACTAAACAAAAAAAAAAAGCCCAAATAAGAAAGATGAGGAAGACACAAAACGAAACCGGAAGTCCTCGCGCCATAACCACAACCAACAAAAATTATATTAATCATCTTCATAATATACTAGTGTAATGCTAATGCACTTCAAATGAACTGAAATACAATTTAAATGTATTTGAAGTACATTGAAACAATGTTTTAAATATGCTCTAAATGTAGATCAATCACAAAGCATTTAAAAGTACATTTCAAATGTATTGTAAGAAATACACTTAAATTGCATTTAATATACTTAACACATTTTAACACAATTTCAATGCATTAAATATATTGCAAATATGTTAAAGTTGAACTTAAACATATCTTAAAATACACTCAATATACTTAATGTTGTTACAAAAGAATAATTTTAATATGCACTCAGTGTAGTATAATTGAAATATATTTAGCATGTCTAAAAAAGCACAATTCATATTTATTTCTTTTTTTACCTGGGTTATGTCATTAAGTACTCTTCTTAAAAGTATGCTGCTGATTATCTGCAGGCTTTATGAAAAAACTACTTTGGATAAACGGATCCACTAAGTTGCCAAAGTCACGAATGTTCTAAATCACACTTGCGAGGCATCCGCACCCTGACTATGATAGACTACATCCCTTGAGAGTTCCACAAAGACACAAAGTAATTTTTTACACATCATTAGGCCACCCAAAGCAAACCTCCTAAACAATAAACTGTTGCCCTACTGTCATTACTATTCTCAATTTCGCCCCCCTCTGCGCAGGAGAGCGCACCCATTCCCTGTGCATTTCAAAACAGATGGTGAGAGACAGATATAGATACAGTCATGCGAACTGACTCATCATGGAAGTAATTTATCTTAATTGAGAACGGAACGTTCCTGGGGTGAAAAATGACATTAATTTACTATATGATTAAGTGAACAGCCGACTAAGGTAGAATGAAGATCAAGAGGCACGAATATGAGCCATGAATATCATTTTTTTAAGTACGTTCTATAATGTAGGCCACAGGGCCTGTTACAAATTTGCTTTTTACAATCACTCTTTTATAAGTTCCTTTAAAGTTCTGCCAACCGTGTCATTCTCAGCAAAGTTCTCTGATAGAACATCATAAAACTACATGTAGATTAAAAAGGAAACTTAATTAATTACAGTGCCTGCCAAGCTACATTCCCCATATGCTAGAATCACTCTGGTGTTTTATTAAATGTTGCAACTCAAAGCATGTGCAAATGGTCAGTTATACAGCCAGAAATGTGCACTGGCACATTGCACTGGGGCAATACTGGCAGTGTAGGAGACAGCCTGCCATTTAGTAAGCCAAACCTTTTGTGTTTATTTTTACATACTAAGTCTTTGATTTAGTCATAATCTTTACAAAATATCCTGTTCATTAAATTTTTTTCTTGTTACTAATTAAGAATTTTTTATTAGGTCTGCTCTGACTTAAAGAGTAACTTTAGTCAACAAAATGTCAAACTAAACCTATTTTATATAAGCACATTTTCTATACCCTGCTATTCAAATATTAAAGGTTGGTAAGAGTTATAAAAATATTAAAGTCTCTTGACTTAAAAAAAAAATCAATATCTACTGAATGTTTACAGACCCCCAGGCCATCCCAGATGTAAATTCAGCATTACATCACTTGCTCACCAATGGATCCTCTGCACTGAATATGTGCCCATTGGTGAAAAAAGTAAACAATTTCTAAATTCCTCCAAGAACTCATCTACATCTTAAATGGCCTGAGGTGAGCAAATTTTCATTTTTGGGTGAACTATTCCTGTAATAATTGAATAGAATTATGGTGCTTGCCAAGCTGCATTCCCCATATGCGGGAATCACTTTGGTGTTTTATTAGATTAGAAGTTGCAACTGAAAAAAAGCCTGTGCAAACAGTCAGTTGGACAGCCAGAAAAGTGCACAGACAAATTAAAACATTGGTAGTGCAGGAGAGAACCTAGAACATTACCTACAGTACCTTTATATAAGGGGTGAGGATGAGTCCTTTTACACATTCATACTCACAAATACCATTCACTGGGTTTTACATATTAGAGTTGTACTATATGTACTACTATGTACCAATGTTTACTTACACTGTGGTTACATACATATTAACTTGATGTGTACATAGTAAGTACACAGGTATTAGGTACATGTAATATAAAGTGGGACCAAGTGATTAATATATTGTTTCTGAATGTAAAGTTTGGTGGCTAAAATGTACATTCTTCTGTGAACTGCTCATCACATGGACAGAAGAGAGGGGTGGGACGAGCAGAGCTCATTAGCATTTATGGGCACATGTACTGAAACAGCTTGCTGAACGGAGCTGTTTTTAACCAAGTAAAAAGAGTGTTTTACACTACCATTGAGAAATTCTCATTAAGACCCTAAAGAATCATATCAGCTTGTGGAACGGGCACCCAATGACCCCTTTAATATTTGAAGGTTTCTTGACTTAAAAAAGATGTAACTCTGCTGGAAATCTTGACACCCTCAGGCTATTCAGGTGTAGTTGAATTGGTTACTTCATTAGAAAGGATCACTCACCAAAGGACATTCATTTAGTGCAGAGGATCAATTGGTGAGCAAGTGATGTAACGAAAATTTTTCCCATTTGTTTATCCAGTGAAGAAACAAACTCATCTACATCTTAAATGGCCTGAGGGTGAATTTTCAGCTAATTTTCATTTTTCGGGTGAACTATTTCTTAATAATTGAATATAATTATCTGCCCGCCAAGCAGCATTCCCCATATGCTAGAATTACTCTAGTGTTTTATTAGATGTTGCAACTCAAAGCCTGTGCAAACGGTCAGTTGGGCAGCCAGAAAAGTCCACAAGCAAATTGCACTGGGGCAATACTGGCAGTGCATGAGAGAGTCTAGAACATGGCCTTTCATTTACGAAGCCTGACCCTATTTTGTAAGCTGACTGGCTGTGTATTAAGGGAACAATGTGAGGTCGGTGTTGTTTTTGTATAGAATAATAATGAGCAGAGCTGTGACCGCTACTGCTGATCCTGCATGTGCTTCCAGCATTTGGGAGGAACAATAATGAATAGAACACAGGTGTGTTCGTGTATGTATGTGGCCATGTCCGCCCGCCCTTTACCTTGGCAAACAGTTTGAAATTGTTTTATTGTCCAGAATAATCAGGATTCACACCATGGTGCCGCAGGTCTGAAATCTATTTCTAGCGGCTAACAAATAACTAACATTGAATAAAGCACAGCCAGACTGTTTAAGAGGCCTGACCCATTTCGAGAGGACTTAACAATGCACATGCTCCCTCCGTCTCGCTCTTTCTCCTCCCACTGCTAACAATGCAGGTCTAATGTACCATGAGTCAAACGTTACAGTCAGTGCTCTAGGGCAGAAGAGCACCAGCCCATTAAGTTAACAGAGAGCCACGCATCAAGATGAGGGGTGATCGAAAGCATAAAACACTGGGCAATTTGTCGAAAGGACCAGACAATGTATACATCGAGCCGATGCTGTGAGATTTCTCATCAGAAACACAAGCAAGTTACTTTATTGGTGTTAAATGGTGCTGAAATGCTCACACAAACACAATACAATGTTGCAGCATGAGCAGAAAGGCAAAATTATGCTTGTCTCTTGTCTGACAAAGCCAACCGCCATTTGTCAAAAGGGTCCGACTATTTTCCTACCAATTTCCAAGTGAAATGACTCTTCAGCGGAGTGTCAAGGCGTATATTTGAAATGCACTGCAGTCTTTTCCAAGAGAGCAGCATTCCAAGTCACTTGAATTTTATTTGAAAGCCAAGTGCCATATTTGAACAGTGACACTTCAAAAGCTTCTGTTTTATTGTAAGACACCAGATCTTTTGGGAGAGTCTTTGATATTCTCATTGAAGCTGTATAGACAGCCCTCTTGGCTCCAGATGGTGAATTCTAAGGTAACTTGGAGGCGATGACTTGCGAGTGAGACTTGAATGCATTTCCTTCATTAAAATATGTCATGTCCTGAAAAGTAAATTTTAATTTAAAGGGATGATTTAAAAAAAATAAAAATAAAAATTAAGTGCATCTAAAAGTACTTTTGTAGGTTTTTTACATATTGAGGTACATATCAGTTCAATGAACGAATTACTCAAGGACTCAATGACATTGCCTGCCACCTGCTGGACATTTTATTTTCTTATTTAGAGTATAATTTCATTCAAAATAATAAAGATTTCCATATTTGTTAACGGGCGGTCCTCTGTGGCGCTGTCTGACCGCCATCAGCGGGAACCATCACCTGAGTTTTAAGTTCCGCCCGGACCG
>JAUMHG010000019.1:1994579-2010949 GCA_032359395.1 Enteromius anoplus
GTTTGATTACACACCAGTTTAATAAACTGCACGCAAATGGATCTACCGTCTGTTGAGTTTCTGTCTCAGATGTCACAATATTAATAAAAATTATCATGTAAGTAAATGAAAATATAAATCAGTTGACATCCCTATTATTGCTATTATTATTGTAAACTGCTCAAAACTCACGTTTGAATAGTCAGCAGCAAATCCTATTTGAAAATATGGCTGTGAGTCAGAAGCACCAGACTCTCCTTGCAAAGTTGGAATTGCCCCACTTTATAGAAACAGCTCTGGGCTACTCTTCTCCCATGTTCAGTCCTCCATAAAATGCACTGCACACACTCTAATATTTGTGTTGAACTGCTCTGAAACAATTTTGTAAATATAACTTCAACCACTGATTTCTAGTTGTTTTCTCTTTTTGAAGCTCAAACAATGTCACTTTCAAAATGAAACACAGTCTTTCTACGACATGGCGCTGGTGGCATCAACAACACTAGAGCGAGAATAGCTTTCTTTGCTAAAACATTTGGGTGGTGTTATGAAAATAAACCCACACAGTGATGTAGAGATGTGGGGTGTCAGGGTGTGGGCGTAGCAAGGCAGGCGATGAGGCACTCGTGGTGAATAGACATAAAGTTTACTTTAAACTGATCAAAAGACATAGATTACACACACTCCAGAATAACATTGATGAACGACACACAGGAAAGAATACAATGGGCTTTTAAAAACTGAGGATGATTCAGGACAGGTGAGGGACACAGGTGGCAAGGGTTAACAAATCAACTTAAACAAGAACAGGAACATGACCAAATTAGGAAACACAGGAAGTAACTAAATGAAACCAAAACTAAACTAGTGACACCAAACACAGACATGGGCATGACAGGGGGCATGTTTAAATGAGGCATTTTATTAGGGCATGGTTGAGTCTTAACTTTTATGAAGAATATCTCTTTTGTTTTGAGATTTTAGTCTTTGCAACTTTAGGGATCTTATCTATGCACTAACAGCTTGTAATACTCCAAAGAGAAAGAAAAACTTGAAATCGCATCATTTGACCCCTTTAATATATTTTTTAATAATTTGTTCTCTTGACGGTGAAGCTGAAGCCATTACTCATTCTGGCATGAATTCAGATTGATAAATAGAACGTTTAAAAGAACATTTATTTCATATTTTGAACATAATAAATGTCTAATAATTGACACTTGTGATCAAAAGATTAAAAAAAACTGACCCCAGACTTTTAAGAACACTTAACAAGAACATGTGAAAACTATGACATTTTATTTTAAAATTATAAAATCGTAATGCTATAGCTCATCATGGTCTTATTTTTGTTTTAGTGTTTTTTTTTAACACACATTCTCAACAGAACTTACACATTCTGACACATACAGTTCACTTGCTAAACTGTAATTTATCTGTTTTTATGTTGTGTGTATATCTAATTAATTCCATTTAAAAGTTATCAAAGCATTTTAGGTTACCCGTCGTCATGGTATGTTTACTATTTATTGCCAGATTATTCCACCTCATGCTGATCAAGCAGTCCGGATGAGAGAGGATACACAGTATCCTACAATCAATTACCTCAAATAGTCAATCATGGGTTGGCACAAACTGAAGCAGCAGCATCCACCGAGGCTCTTTGTATACTGAGTTTGACTTGTTTGAGGTATTGCTTGGGAAAGCAGGAATGGTGTACTTTAAAGGAACACCAAACAGAACGGCAAATGCATGATGGGAAAACAGACCTGTTGGCACACAAAAGAAGTCCATTAAAGACAGAGACACCATTTAGCAGGAAGAGCTCTGTAGTGCTGGAAACTCTAGAGACTGAAAATAAACATCCTTAATTCTGCGAACATGCATCAAACAATAATAGACTTCTGATGCCTGTACTAATATAACACAGGCATAAAACATCACCGTACAGCATTCACAACTCAAACAGTATTGAAAAAAATATACTGGGTGTACCAATAACACTAGTATATTTTACTAGTCACCATTGCAAACTTTTTTAATTAGCTTTTTTTATACTTAACAACAATCAGATAATTGATCAGATCATTTTAAATTAACCTTTTTTTGGACTGTACTTCAAATAAATGTGAGAGTTCAAAAAAAAGACTTTATCCAAAAACGTATTTTTAAAAAACCAAAACTATGCCAAACCTTCAGCCAGCAGCACCGTAGTCACCCCTTCTTTTTCTCTTAATGAGGCAACTTTTGTCACATCAACACTACATGGAAATCGAATCAAAATTCATAAATCTTGCTCACAACAACACAGGAAACACAAAAACACACATAGAGAGAGACATAAAGATGCACAGTCTCCTCTGAGGGCCTATAAATCATAACCGAGCTGAAGCAGAACTCCTCCTTCATCCATCTGCATTGTGGAGTTCTTGCCGGCCGTTTGGCCCCACAGTCTTGTCAGCACTTCACACAGAGGTACTTCTGCGACTCCTCAGACCCACATGTATATATTTATTCCAATCACAAAGGCTTATGCCTTATTTATACGCCTGCACAGACAGCACCTTTAGCATCTGTGTGGGGTGTTTAGTGGTAAATTGCTACAGCCATGCAACATCACAGAGGCCCTCTAGTTATGGAAATTTGGGCTGATTCCTGCACCTTGAAGCACTGGAGCGGTACTGCAGGGATACGCCACACTTTTGATCTTCGGTGTATTAGTAAAGTGTGTCAGTACCGAAACTTAAAACTTCCCATTTAACTCCCACTCATTCATACTGTATCTGAATTGCTGAATTGTCACTATACTGAAAAATAAGCACTATAGGGCTCAAAAATATGAGAGCACATTAAAGAAAACTGGAAATCGTAGCCTAATTTAAAACTGGAAATAAACAAAGCTGATTTAGTTGTTATGGTAGGAGAATATTTCAGGTTCTAAATTGTTATACTAAACAATGTATATACATATATATATATAAATATATATACTACACTTAAAAGGCTAAAGCCATTTTTTTATGTTTTCGAAATATGTATCATGCTCACCAATACATTTCTTTAAACTAATTTAGTAGGGTTATTTATTATTTATTATGCATTTATTATAGATCAGTTTATCTGAACAATAAAAATAGAAACCATGTAAAATATCATTACATTTTAAAATAATTGTTTTCTATATTTAATATATTTTAAAATGTTATTTACAGCTGTGATGGCAAAGCTGGATTTTTAGCAGTCATTACTCCATTCTACAGCATCATATTAATCACTTTGGAAAAGCAGATTTTCTGCTTCACATTTCTTTCATCAATTTAAAAAAAAAAATGGCTGTGATGCTTTGTGGAAAGCATAATACATTTTCAATATTTGTTGAAGAATGGCAAGAACAGCATTAATTTGGGGGGGAAAGGCGCTTCACTGTCTTCACTGCCAAAAAAGAAAAAATTCATTTGAAATCAGCCATTAATTAATTTAAACTGACCACAAACTTATTGTATGTATGCATGTACAGTATGTATGCACACATACAAACATATACTGTACATATTTTTCACATGTTTTTTTATTTATTATTATTTAGATTAAATTAGAAATATGAAAAACACAAGGATTTTCATAGTAGACTTTATACTCTAGTATTAACTTTATTCATGTATTTCCAGATACACAAACAGCCGGTTTAATTATATTTCTTAAATGTCTTTGTTGTTTTGTAGATTAAATCTACAAAAAACCACCAGATGGCTCTATTGACTTTATCTGTAGATACGATTCTTTAAACAGCAGCTGTTTTCAGGAGGTTATGAGAACAACACATGCTCAGGGTTAGTCAAGGTGAGAACAAATAAGAAAGGCAACACTGTTAGATGATCAGCGATTGCGGTTTAACAGAAGAAGGACCTGATAAAAATCTATCTGACTATTATAAATGCATCCAAACTTGGTGGTCCGCTCTTAATAAAGCAGATTTTCCTGACTACATTAACTTTTGCAGTAAAACAATATTACATTAAATATGCCCAAAAAAAAAAAAAAAAAATCATCCTGCTTTTTCAACTAACTTGAAACTGCAAAGTTGAAAGAAATGCTGCAACATCCACAAAACAAACAGCAACCAAACACAACTTTCAACAACCTTAGAGAAATCCTATAGTTTATATAATGAAGCTTGTCGTTCCTAAGATGGAATATCTAATGTTATTTTACAGTGTATGTTCACAGATATAAAGATAGCAAAATTAATTGATTAGTTTATCCATTAAAAAGAAAGTACTTGTATATGGCTTTGCTTTCAGTTACACAAGCGTTTGATATCTGCTCATGTTTAGAAGGGGACTGCAGTATTTCACTGATAGACTTTAAGTGCCATCTAATGGTTAAATGCATACATTGCAAATCATAAATACAGCAACAAACTATAAGGTCCCCGTGATTTTGCCAAGACATGATCCTGGATCAACATTACTGTTCAAAAACATAGACTTATCCAAATCCCTACCCCTAAACCTACCCCTACCCAAAATGTATGCCTAAAATCAGAGAGAAATAAAAATGAAAAAGGGGGTAGAATCACCTAACCCTGATCATAAGCCTAAAACTGATTTTTCCAGAAAAATTATCCCTCAACTCTGATTGATTGATTGATTGATTGATTGATTGATTGATTGATTGATTGATTGATTGGAATGTTCTACAAAAGATGTTGATCCAGGAACATCTTGTACTTTGTGAAATCACGCTCACCAGCAAACTACAATGCATTCACTGTAAAAGACACATTTAACTTATGATGATTTGGTATAGAATTGTGTGTTTCAGTTTTTCACACTCGGAGCTTTGTCTAATCTAGCATTAAGTCACATATAAATACACAGCGAAACAGGTGGGCTTCCTTAAATCCAAATGTTTACATTTCAAAACATTTACTGGTGAATTATGCTCTAAAAGAGCATAATTCACCAGTAAATGTTTTGAAATGTTTTGAAACATTCCAATCAATCAATCAATCAATCAATCAATCTATCAATCAATCAATCAATCAGGGATCCTAAATAGTTTCTGAGGGAGACATTAAATAGACCGTGATGAGAGGCACTGAGTGAATAATCAAAATATGCGCGAGGAAAATATTCTTTAAAAGGGACGGAAACTGCACCAACTAACCATTTATTTGATACAAAGACTGTAAAATGAAAATAAAATTAGGATTTAGAAGAAATATGTGAAATTGTCTTATTTTAGCCCTAAATTGCTATGAAAAAATTAGGTGGCCTATATTATGTCCCTACCACTGATCTATAAACTAATCTATATAGACAGGCTACATAATATGTGTAGATTAGCGGCTCCTACTTTTTCTCTTTTTTTTTTCTTTTTTTTTTATTCCAGTTCATACTCTAGCGTAATAACCCACATTACAAACAACACAAGTAATAAAGGCTGTCGTTATAGTTGTGTCGTTGGCATTGTGTGGAGATACGTGAATGACAGTGACAATCTTGTAACGGTGGACTCGTGAACGCCACGTACCTCTTCCAACAAGCCTGCTTGCCAAGTTACCATGGGAACCTTTGACCGACAGATTGCCTGTTCAATGACAGAGCAGCGCGGAAAAAGTCAAAGGCGGAAGCGCGATGTTTCTCCAATCACCAGAGCGAGGGGCGTGGCTATACGTCTCAGCAGGCGGGGTTTACATTAAGGAACTGTGTTTAGCACACACCAGGTAAAACAAGTTGCAAATGAGCTGTCAGAGCGATTATATCTTTGACGCTTGATCGAGGAGAAAACAGCAACATCGACTTAATAAATACCACTCTCAGGGGATCTTTTAGGGTAGGTGTTCACCTGTTGCTCCTTAATGTCAGCTGCTCTCTTCTGTTTTACCACTGATGATGCTTGAAGACGTGAATGGTGGAGTAATATAGTTTTGTGTTCGTAGAGAAATAGAAATTCAGAAAATAGTGTATATAGTACAGAATGTGTTTGTACATCGCGTATATGATTTCAGTCTTAACACGTATTAACACATTGGAATTATTTACTCGTAATTTTTATTAATGTTGTCTTCCTAGTGACAGACAGGGATTGACAGGGTTTATTTTAACACGTGCCAGTGACGTCACGCTCGGGTTGTAAGAAGTTCCCTTTAAAAACAAACCTACCCATAATTTGTACTTGTATTTTGATTTGGATTAAATGTTATCTAGGACTATTCAGGTAATGATAGATAGAAATTTTGATTCTAATAGAAATCATTATAATAACAATTAATTTATATATAATATTAGTAATTATAATAATTATTAATATTATTATTGTTGTTGTGTAACCAAATAATAAATTACATATATTTTTTAAAGAGATAACTATATAGTTCTGGGTAATTTAAGAGACAATTCTATTGCAAATTTATATATAAATAATTAATAACTATAATTACATATACTAAAAGGGGCTACAGTTAGAGGGTCAGATGAAGATGAAAGAGATGTGTTCTAGCCAGTTCTAATACTTACTGTAATTCCATCAGAAATGCCAATGGTGACCTCTCTTGACCTCTCACAGATGTGGGGACCATCACAATTCTTCTTGATATTGTGTCTCTGGGCTCGTCTTGATGCACTGCCAGTGGCTGTGGACAAGACAAAAGTGAGCCCTCCAGCAGAGGAACTAGAGCCACCTAAAAGTGTCGTAAGTAATATGATTTAATAATTATTTTTTCTCTCTTTTTGGGCTTTTTTTGAAACAACTTATGAAAACATGTCTATACTAATAGTGTTAAAATGTAGTGTTCAGATGGGTGTGACACTTCTCTAATATGCAGTGTGAAAACTTAAGACAGGTTTGGTAAACAAGCAGCCATTACACATGTGTTGCTTGTAATAAGCTGTGTCTTAAAAGAAAAAAGTAGTGTTTAGCTAACATATAGACTAACTCTGATTGCTCAGTCATTTTGCAGATGTTCACATAGGTTTAAAAAGATTCGGTCTCCCTAGTGATATTTACTTGCCCCACACTGTACATCTCATTTAAATTCATTTAGGACACTGGATTGCACTATGATCGATATCTCAGAGAGGTTATTGATTTCCTGGAAAAGGACCCACATTTCAGAGACAAACTTCATAACACAGACATGGAAGACATCAAGGTATTGCACCACTTTATTTCCCAATTCTACTTTGCAGACTGGCTTAATTGGATTATCTAAACACCCCATTGCTTAACTCTTATTCTCTGTGTGGTTAAAACAGCAAGGGAAACTGGCTAAAGAGTTGGACTTTGTCAGCCATCACGTGCGAACTAAACTTGATGAGCTAAAGAGGCAAGAAGTAAACAGACTGCGCACCCTAATCAAAGTCAAACAAGACATGGATGGAGAAAAAGGTATCACAGGAAGCACTATACTTTCGTAATTTTTGCTCACATTTGTAATAGAGTATATTGTGAAATGTCCTCCACCATCTTTGTTTCATTTATGGTTGCCAGGCTCACAGAGCAAAGGTTTGCGTGCGAGGATATAGAATGTTTTATCTGAAAGTGCCATTTATCAAACTCCCCACATCACAGTATACTTTATAAACCTGGCTAGCTTCAAATACTAGCAGCATATATGAAAAATGACATGCTCTTCATTTCCCTAAAGGTATGGCAGTAGACCACCAGGCACTTCTGAAACAGTTTGAACATCTGAATCACATGAATCCGCATACATTCGAAGTGGAAGATTTGGATCGCCTCATTAAATCGGTAGGCTCTATATCTGACTTTTATATATATATACACACACAGTATATCTATTGAAAATATTTACATGTATTTACATATGTATATAATTTATATTATATATTAATATATTTTATATATATAAAAATGTATATATACGTGTGTGTGTGTGTGTGTGTGTGTGTGTATTTATATCATAACAAATTTACACAGTACACAACATATATTATGCAAACCATTTTTATTTTAAAAGCGCTTAATCGCAATTAATAATTTGACAGGAATAATGCACACCCTGAATGCAGTGTCCTTTTGGGTAAAATGCATACATTTAAATGTAATGTGTTTAATTTAAATGTACAAACTAAAAAAATCCACATATTTTTTGCAACAAAGAAAAGATTACTGTACATGGTTTTGTGCAAAGGTCATCAATCTTGATCCTGGAGGGCCAGTGTCCTGCAGAGTTTAGCTCCAACTTGCCTCAACTCCTGCCTTGAAGTTTCAAGTATACCTAATAAAAGCTTGATTAGCTGCTTCAGGTGTGTTTGATTCGAGTTGGAGCTAAAATCTGCAGGACACCGGCACTCCAGCACTGAACTTGGTGACCCCTGGTTTTGTGTATTTTTGCATCTTCGCAGCTATATCACTGTCACAGTTGCAATGGATAGCTGCGCAGATGCGTTTGTTGCTGCTGTAAACCGATCAGCCCTTTTTGTGAAATTTTGTACCCGTTCACCAAACTTACATAGTCCCAGAACAGATCTTTGGGTGGAGTGAGGGAAAGAAACATAAGCAGTTCACCTTACTATTATAAGTCAGAATGATTTTGAAACTGATATTATGGTAAACATTATGTTGTTTTAAGTGCCCAAAATGATGATAAATTAAAAGCAAAAACTTGTTTGATTCTTTTGTTTTAAAATTAATATTTTCACGTTTGATTTCTACACATCCCAGTGAGGGTTAACAGTCTTAGCTTGTATTGTTCACAAAATGTATACAGTATATAATGATCTATTGGTCTCCACACATTTACATTTTCCTCTCTTATATTTTTTTTTTTTACTTCCTTATTTTGTCAAATTAAGGCCACTAATGACCTGGAAAACTTCGACAAGGAACGACATGAAGACTTCAAGAGGTACGAGATGGCGAAAGAATATGATCGGAGGGAACATCTTAAAACACTGGATGAGGAAGCGCGTAAGAAAGAGGAGGAACACTATGAAGAGATGAAGAAAAAACATGCAGACCATCCCAAAATCAATCACCCTGTAAGCTAAAGATGCATTACTATTATAAAAAATATCAAAAATGTATTTTTATTAAATGTATTTTTTATTGACCATATATCTTCTCCAATTAATTCCTCCACATAAACACATTCCCTTTCTTCCAATCGACTGCAAGCTCACATTCAGATCCTTCTCCATCCTATCAACAACCAATGCATAGGTTTGGTCTGTATGTGTGTAAATAGGGCAGTCAAGACCAATTGAAAGAAGTCTGGGAGGAAACTGACGGTTTAGATCCCAACGATTTTGACCCAAAGACGTTCTTCAACCTGCATGGTGAGATCAGTGAGCCGCTCTGTTCTGAACACTTAGATTATATCACAGCACGACCGTGACATCTGTTTGCTTTTACAGACACTAATGGAGATGGCTACTTTGATGAGCAAGAGCTCGAGGCACTGTTTACCAAAGAGGTTCCCCTTAATAACCTTTCCATTCAGAGCTATCATAATAGAGTACTTTGAGGATTTTTATGGGGTGCTAAATCAGATGCTTGTGTCCACCGTGTTCAGCTGGAGAAAGTCTATGATCCCACACGTGAAGAGGATGACATGATGGAAATGGAGGAGGAGAGACTTCGCATGAGAGAACACGTGATGAATGAAGTGGGAGCATCATCAATTCTTCTTTGTGCTTATGATGTCTTTTAGAGATGGTTTGCAAGTCATCATGTTTTTGTTTTGTTAATAGGTCGACACTAACAGAGACAGGCTTGTTTCACTGAATGAGTTTATCACTGCCACAAATAGAAAAGAATTTCTAGAACCAGATGGATGGGAGGTAATTTTTCTTTTTTTACTTTTGGGGTCAATTGACACAAAATCCTCCCTGTCTGCTTTTCAACAGGAATAAAGGTTCACTACTGTTCAAAAGTTTGGGGAAATGAGTAATTTATTCTTTCCTTTGAAAGAAATGAATACTTTTATTTAGCAAGCACACATACAATTCATTGAATGACAGTAGAGACATTTATAATGTTTATGCATTGTGCTTTTCACAAAAATATCAAGCAGCACAACTATTCTCAACTTTGATTATGTTCATATTATAATCAGCATATAATAACGATCATGTGACACTGAAGACTGAAATAATGGCTGCTGAAAATTCAGCTTTACCCTGACAGGAATAAATTACATTTTCAAATATATTAAAATATATTGGAAATAGAAAACAGTTATTTGAAATTGTAATAATATTTCAATTTAATAAGAGATTTATTTCAAAAGCAATACAAAACACTTGTAGACCCCAGACTTTTAAACAGTTAACATTTAATCAGATTGTTATCTTTATGTAAAAATGTCCTTTGTCTGCTTCCTCTTGAGACCCTGGAACAGAATCCAATCTACACTGATGAAGAGTTGAGAGAGTTTGAGCAGCATCTTGTTCGAGAGGAGCAAGACCTGAACCTGAGGTCAAATGACCTACTGAGACAGCGGGAGGAGCTGAACAGACAACAGGAACAACTTAATGCTCAGAAAATAGAGCTACAGCGGGTAGGAGAGTGGGAGATTAAGAGAAACAAATAAATAAAAAAACTTTATAGGAATACTTAATGATAAAAAGATGCTAAAAGGTCACAACAGAAATTTCATGGGTATTTCTTTGTTTAAGATTTGTGTGTGTGTGTGTGTGTGTGTGTGTATGTATGTGTGTGTATATGTATATATATCAAAAATCACTGGAAAAGGCATAACAAATTGATGGAGTCTAATCTGTCAGAAAATATAACAACCAGTGATGAGTTTATTAATGAGTAAATCTACACCTGACAAGAACATATCTATATTGTATTTTACCCCTAAATAAAAAAAATCTAAAATATATATTATACTTAAAAGTAAATAAAGCATATTTTCTGTGATGTTTTGTGACACTATTTTGATATAAATTAAGCACTTCCCCCCACTCACAATACTATTTTTCAAATAAAACTGAAAGATTTTATTGAAAGACATTATTTTCTAAAGCAAGGATGCATTACATTACATTGCATAACAAAAAGTCATTTACATTCTTATAAATTATATACATTTTAAATAAATATAATTTTTTCAAACTTATATTCATCACAGAATCCTGGAGAAAAATGTAAAATCGTTTCATATAACTTATTGCATAAGATGTTTTCTTTTAAAAACCTCAACATTAACTTTTTTTATTATTATTATTATTTGTAAATTTATTTATGTGTATATATTAAACAATGTACTCTAGACTTGTAATAGCACTTTCATATTATGTTGTCCTCTTTTGTAAGTCACTTTGGATAAAAGTGTCTGCTAAATGACTAAAGGTAACATTAGCAATATTAGCAACCCCCCACTTTCAAACGAGTGTATGTGATTGAGTATTGCTCCACTACTTTTATTATGATCTGATGTTTTTACTAAAATATTCCCTTGTCAAAACATAACTGAAATCTCTGCAGCTAGTCACCCCTAATCTCTTACCTCAACGCTTTCTAACATGAAGTTTTCTGTTTTAGGCAGTAGAGCACATGGAGCGTTTGAAAACACAGAAAACTGAGCCTCCAGTGCCTGCCAAAGGTTAGTGTAATCGATATACATTTTTCTGGTCAAAACCATTTTGTCCCATCAGAAGGAACAAAACATGTATTTTTGTTTCATCATTTTTCTTTGTTTTTTATGAATACAGTACCTTCTGCTGTGGAAATATTACCTGGGGACAGTCAGCCTATGTCACAAGGTCACCAGCAAGACCTCCCCGCACATTCTTAGCAGCTAAAGCTATCAATTAATTAGCTAACAGAATTCTTTGTGGACAATCAAAAGTGCAGATAGTGAGGAAAGGAACTGTACTTGAATGTGTTAATTAACTGTACATTTGTTGTTCTTGTGTCTTTTTGTTCTTTCGTGTCTGATTTGCACAGTGTTTGCACAAACATGGCCAAACCTCATAGGATAGATTATAGGATAGGCATTTGATATTATACATGGGCAACAAATAGTTTGTCATGTTACATGCCCCAATTCAGCATGCTTCTTTTTTTAATGAAAAAATTCATATTTTTATTGAATACATACATAGAAGATAACATGAAATAATAATGTAGCATTCTAATTGAATGGCACTTAACTTCTTTTGGCTTTAGTTTAGTTTACGGTCCATCCTAGATTGATTCACAAGGGTCTAAAAATGTAAAGAATTACTACTGCAACACCAATGAATTATCAAGCTATTTCATTTGACTATAGTATGGTTTTCAACCAGTGTTCTACTGTAAACTATGTAAAAACTTGGCAGTTTATTTCATTTTCTTCCTTGTTTCTGTATCCTTTGTGATTTAATGAGTAAATAACTGTGCTTTTGTTTCTCTACAATGTATTAAATTATGTCAGCTTCACAAATTATGTGCTTTGATTATTACTGTTTTTAAACATGCAACATCTATCTATTTTTTGCCGTAAGAATCTTTAAACCTTGATAGAAGGTAATCAACTGACTTAACAGGAGGATATTTATCTGATCCATCACAGCATGAAATGATAGCTTCATCATCAGGTTGTACAAAAAAGGCCAAAGACTGACGTGTGCTGGAGTCACCTGCAGGGGGCACCAAAACCCTATGAACCTGAGGATCACCACAATAGAAATTAAATCAATGAGCATTGCCTGCACTGCACAATTAAACAAAGCCTTAGTAAAGATACTTACAGCAGAGACATAGACGTCGCTGGTCCACCTTTGCATTAGGTCTGCTATGTTAATCAGAACTGTTCCAGGAATGCTGGGGGCTGAAATGAACTCTCCAGCCCGGTTCAGAACCTGAAGGAGAAGAAGATCCAAAATTACTATCCTAAATGATGAAGGACCACCGGAATCTTTTTTCCTCTTGACTTTATTGGTACTCACCTGCAGTCCACCCTCCGGGCTTTGGAAGACCAAAGTGATACTACCATAATCAGAGTGTTCACCACAGCGCAGCTGATTTTCTTTCACACCTGTGCTGTTCACTGGAGGGTAGTACAGAGTCCGTAGAGTCGTTCCATTCTTATCATCTTAAAACAAGCCATATCATTAAGGTCCTGCAGATAACCCAGGCATTGACTCACTGAGAGCAAAAAAGAATTATCCATTTACTTACTTCCAATATACTTATGAGCGCTGAGAAAGACCTCTGCTTCCAGGTTCAAACCTAGAGCCATCAGTCGGAGCATTCTGAGAGAAAGTTCCTTACAGCGCAGGTAAAATGATACTTGGACATCTCGAAAATCATTGACTCCTTCTGAAGGCCAGTTCTGAACACATTAACAGTGAAGGGTATAAAGCCAGGCTACCTTGAAGTATCTTAATGTAAAACTATATAAAAACAAAATATGTGTTTTATGCATATATATGTGTGTGTGTGTGTGTGTGTGTGTGTGTGTGTGTGTTGAACACTTTACAGAGGCAACCAAGGATAGTTGAAGGGTGTGTATGTGTAGAGAGAGAGAATCTTCAGAAATCATTGTAATGCTCTTCAATCATTTTTGTGGAAATAAAAAAACCTTACCATACTGCTGTAGCTTAGCTTGCTACATTTCTCAGGTTAGTAGCTTTAGTGTAGTTAAGCTTAATTCAATGTAGAGTAACTGATAGCTCAGCTCACTACATTTTCTAAGTAACTTGCCCAACACTGCATATGGGAGACAGTAAGGGGGGTGGAAGACAAGAAATATATAATTACGATATCCGAGCTCAAAGATGCTGTATTAAACGCCTCCTTCAGATCACCGGGACGTTGAGGATTCAAACTGTAATATGACATGAAACAAAAACATTAAATGTTTCATCATTATTCGTGAATTTTTGAAGTAATGCTTCTGAAGCTAGAAGAGTCCGACATGCCTTTCGGTTTCTACCGAAATCCAGCCGTGGTTTCCATTACATGAGAAACTGCCCCTGCTGAAAGGTTTCTTCATGCTTTCTGGCAAACAAAAGAACCTCTTTGAAACACCCATGACTTTGTCCACCTGAAACAAAGGACACAGAATAATAATAATTTAGCCAAGCACCTAACGTTACAAACTACTAGAAAACTTCTAACAAATGAGTAAAAATGACCAACCTCGACCTGATTTATGCCCGTGTTTTTCAGATAAACAAATCCCACCTCGGTAAAGGCCTTTCTTAGTTCGTCACCTAACTTCTCCATGTTATCAACTAAAATATTGGTCCTTTCCAGTTCGTATGCACTGAAATCTACGACAGGTATCTCCATAGCAAGTAACTTTTCCTTGAAACAACAAAAAAACAAAGTCTACTTTTACAATTCTTTCAGGAATCCTTGCCAGTGGTCTTCGCTTCTCTTACCTACAGTATGCAGCACAGTACCTTGAGCAGTTGTAAAAGAATGCTGAGTAGTAGAAGATCAATCACTGAATAACCAAACCATTGCAGTACAAGTCACTGGATTTTGGCCTATTCAATAGCATTTATATTGTTTATACAGTTAATAGTTTAAAAGTCCCTCTCCTAATGTATTACTTTCTAGCACTGGAAGTTATATCATTTCCAATGGGTAAAATGTTCAAGGACGCTTTCTGAAAGCAATACAAAAAAGCATTTGCATTTTGGAAATATTTTTTGCGTATGCATTGCAAATTGTGTAAAATAAAATATTACATACAGAATTTGTCAGAGAGATGGGCACATTGTATTTTTATTCAATTTAGCAAACATTCAAATGTTAATGAGTACATCTTGTAGGCAAGTAGTGCACCATAAGATTATCCTTTATTTTAGAGATGGCTTTTAGAATTCGCTTTCACAGAAAAACATGAGGTCTACACCATGATAGTATTTATATTGAAATGTAGTTAAAAGAAAAAACAACAATGTACAACTTTATTTTGTTTGTTCACCGAAAATACCAGCAGAGCCAGAAAACAATTGTTAAAACAATTTGGTCTTGTCTCCAAGATTCTTACTGAAAATGATATTTTCATTTGGAGTCATGTCTTGTATACATCTACTGTCCAGAGACAAAACAAATACATTTCAAAAAAAGTAATTTTCAAGTCCATTTCTTCTATGGGTTCTTTCCAAATTTGCCCTTCTTGTCCTTATTTTTCTTCATCTTCTTGTTTTGCCATTGTTCTTTCTGATTTATGCCTTCCACTTTTCTTTTCTTGTCACTAAGAAGGAAAAAAAGATAATAGTTCATAGCAGTTCATGATTCCAGGCAAAACCCTCCCTTACCCAAGCTGCTTACCTCTTTATGCTAACAATAGCGGTCTGTCCTGCTTTCTTCAACACTTGGTCCCATTCCTCATCATCTCCTCGAATCATGTACCTTTATAAAATAAAATCATAATGGAAAGAGGGGGTCAACCACACAACATTTTACATCAACCTGATGTGTTCATTCATTCTAAAGCTCAGAGAAAGGGTAAAAACGGTAATGCAAAATGTAAACATCTCTTGAGTAAAAAAAAACTGTTACATAAACACCGTTCGGAGTATTACTTTGGGAATACTCACTCTGAAAGATTCATGTCTTTAATCTTCTCCATATCCTGTTTTTGTTTCTCTTGGAACTCTTTGGCTGCATCATTCTAAGGGACAAAATACAATATACAAATTTGAATATACCTTGTTAAAAAAAAATGTGTTTCTTCAAATAAATGCTGTTCTAATTAACTTTTTTATTCCTTTGAAGAATCCTTGGAAAAAAAAAGGTTTTCACAAAAGAGCAGCATTTTCAACATAGCTAATAAGAAAGAGATGTTTCTTAAGCTCCAAATCAGCATATTTATATAAGAGCATATTTGCTTTTTTTTTTAAAACATATTGTTTCTTTAAGGATGTAACACTCATGCCTAAACTGTGACATCATAAGAGAAGGGCCAGAGTTGAGGAGCATGTTCAGATTTGAAATAAAGATTATGAAACTTTTATTTTTTCCCTTTGATTTACTTGCATGGATTAATTGTTCATCAAAAAATACCAATGTGCACAAACAAAATAAACATAGTACATTTTGACTTTAAAATAAAAAGAATTTAAAAAAAATAATAAATAGTAAAAATTGTTAAAGTTGTACAAATATTTTGCAGTACAACCATATAATGTTTTTTTAATCAATATAAAAAATATATAATTTTATAATATGCTATTCATTTTCGATCATTTCCCCAATCGATCATCGTTTCAAATTAAGGCTCAATTAATAGATTAATCGTTAACCTTAATACTGTAAAATGCATCTATTCCATGGTCTTATAGTCAATGGCATGTGCAAATTGCTCTCTATGGAACAAAAATCATGCCTAAAGTATTTGAAATAAAAAGCTTGTTGAATTTCACAAATCGAAAAAAAAAATACATTGCAATTAACAGTGCTTGCATTTTAAT
>JAUMHG010000019.1:2013620-2029792 GCA_032359395.1 Enteromius anoplus
ACGGCTGAATGTGAAATCACGCACCTGATGGCATTTAGCGCTTATTATAGAACCGCGTTTACTGACTCAACGCGCAAACAGATCGGCCGATCGTGATCGGAGCATCCCTAAATAAAATAATAATAAAATTCATAATCTAGTCTCATACCAGATCTTCATTTAGTGTCTGCACAGTTGGTTCCATGCTTATATCTTTGGTGGCCACCATCTCTGCTTCAACCGCATTCTCCTGAAGAATGTTGAAGAACTGCAGGAGAGATAAAAATGAACAGTAGCTACACACTGAAATAACAATACAGAATAAAAGAGGTAGAGGAGTAGATCTACACAGTATATTTCTCACTCCGTCAAGTGGAAGTGGTCTAATAAGAAGGTTCAGGGCCAATTCTTGTGTGTTGCTTTAATCAATGAGTGCTTGGACTTACCTGCACCACTTTACGGATGACACGGTTGAACAGGCCCATAAGCTGAGAACCAGGCAGCTCAATCTCTTTTTCCAGCTCATCTACACTCTTGTGTTGAAGCCCGATTCCCAACAGTAGAGCCTAAAAGATACGCATGCCGGAACACACACCAGAGATAGAAGTCAGCTTAAACTAAATAACCAAGTAGTATACTTAGTATGCTTAAGTAAGCATACTTACACACTGGGCAACAGAAAGTGTGATGTCTCCCAGTTGTTTGAGAAAATACATGCGTCCAATAACAGGGATCATGTCCATGATGAGGTGATAGTCCACCATGTTTCTTGAATACATTTCTAAACGTTTCAGGTCGTATGGAGTGAATGTTGCTGCTAACTCTGCACTGGTGAGTGCTGAAGATACAAAAGACACATGAAAAGTCGCCTTAAAACCAATACACATATAACATTTACTTTATGTGGACTTGTACCTGCTGGGCGGTCATCCTTAGCGTTCTTGTTCTGCAGTATATTGAGGGCTAGGGTCGAGCTAAATTTGCTGAACTGGAAGGATAGTAGAGAGAGGAATCTCCGCCGGAAATCTGTCCAACACAAGAAACATTAGTCTTTTGGAAACATATCGTGTCTTTCTGGAACACTCGATCCTGATAGGTCAATTTCTTTATTCATACTATATTATGAGAGACCGGGGAATACTCACCCTTCCAAAAAGCAGAGAGCCACTGGTCCTGCTCTGTTGACTCCTCAGCATGGAGCTCCTTCAGCATAATGCATGAGTGCTCTCCAGTCAGGTCATTCTACAGGTCACAATATAAGAATACACACTTGTTACAAAGTTACAAAACTTGACAATGCTAAATAAATGTTGCATGCTTACCGGAGTCTGTCTTAAATAAACGGGCACAAAACCGGCCTTTTTCCAGAATCTGTAAGGAAAAGAGACCAAGACGAGATCCCAACATGTTTTGTGATAGCACTACAATATGAGTATCACTGTAAAACCTACTCACTTCAGTAGTTGAGGAGTGAGACCGTAAGACACCCCGAGGTAGTCCAGCTTCTCGGCTCTCCTCTCATGCAGCTTCAACAGCAGCGGTGGCAGGTCTTTCCTGGGAGACACCACCTCCTCCAGGAGACTGACAGCCTGTACAAAAAAAAATGTACTGTTCATAAGACATACTTAAATCAATGATTGTTATTTAGTATTACTTTTGGTCGAGGATATTCTGTGACTTCATCAGGTACCATCTATAACCACTATAGAGCAATATGGATTATCTAAATCTTGAATTTCAAAACGTACTGTATGCAACGCTGTTACAGAGAGCTTTTAACAAAAAGGTTCAACTAAAGGCATCAATTGTAATCAGTTCTGCATAAAATAAATTATAGCAGTAAACATGCTACCCAAAGTAATATATGGAAAAGGCCACAGAGAACATTACCTCGCTGCTCACAGATTTGATTGTGCTTGTTGTCTGCTCTTGCTCATCCAGAAGAGGAAACTGGCCTTCATAATATTGCTGTAGCAGTTGCAATGCACGGCTGCCGTAACCCATCTAAAGAGTGCCACAATAAATCACAGATGGGCAATGACATAACTGGTCAAATAAGGCAATAATGGAGCAACTTGTATATGTAAGCTTTTCACTGCTTGTATACAAACTAAGGAGGAGGAGAAGTCATTTACCCCCTGATAATCAGGATTCACTGCAATACGGACGATCCGGCCCCCAGAGAGGCTTCCAAAGTCAGGGTCTTGAAACTAAATGCAAAAACCAAGAGCATCAGAATCATTTCAGATTAACTCTTTAACAATTATTTGAAAGTATGGCAAAAAGTAATCGACATACACTACTGTTCAAAAGTAAGTTTTGAGCAGTGGCGTTGCTTGATATTTTTGTGGTAACCATCATACTATTTTTCAGGATTTTATGATGAATAGAATATTTTAATTTTAGCAATATCGAAATTTTCTTTACTGTCAGATTTTATCATTTGAAAAAAATATTTAAAAGAAAAGCATTAGTTTCTTAAATAAATACTGACCCCAACCTGCAGTTTAACCTGTGGTGCAGTTTCATTTTAAATTAGGATGTGTTACCTGTTCGGAAACGGTCCATGGAATGAGGTCACCTGAAGCTTTCTTCCCTCGGGACAAGCTGTTGAGGACGGATTGGCGGGAGATCTCTCCTTCCAGACAAACCTGTAACAGAAAACACAGGCTTCACTGAACAGTTCTCCCATTATAATAACTTTAAGCAACTTTTAGATTCAGCAATATTAGAATTAAGTAACTTTGGGCACACCTGGACAACCGCTAAGACCTCTGGGAGTGAATTCTGTGTGGGTGGAACAGGGGGCAGCAGGCAAAAGAGGTGGTGGGCAGGAGCATCCGAGAGCATCTGAAGGTCATTGGGTGAATTCTGAGGAGGAAGAGGAGATTGAGTCACTATCAATCAGATGATAGAATTTGTGATGTGATATAATGCTCTGATACAGTGGTTCCCAACAGTGTCCAGGTCCCTCTAGAAGACCTCTGTGTTGGTTCACAAGAAAACTAAAAGTTAAAAGTGTTCGAATTAAATACAGAACGAAAGGAACAAGACACATCCAACTCCCCTAGAGTTCAACAGTTAGCATCAAGCTTAAAAATGACTGAAGAGTTTTGATTATTGAGACGGAATGAAAGTATAGTTCCTAGTTATATCAGCCTAGAAAATCACAACTTTTTATTTTTCGTCGGTCTTAGTACACAATGTTGCCAGACTCGGAGATCAGCTGAATGGATCTAAAAACGGTAAAACTCTTTAACTCTAAGGGAGAAAAATGTACTTTAAAATAAATTTTTTAAAAGTGGTTTGTTCCTTTAAGTAATTGAAACATCTGAAATCACAAGTTTGTGTAAAAAAATAAAAATAAATTAAAAAAAAACAGGAAATAGAATTTACTTGGGATGGTTTTGAATATCATGTTAGACGAAAAAAGTCAAAACTGTTGAGAACCACTGTTCTAATGCTAATATTAAATATATATTTACCTTGTAATGTGATGCAACATAAAGTGCCATAAGACGCTGGAGGAAAGCCTCAGAAGCTTTATGATAACAAAACAATGTGTCTCGATTTACATAATAGCTGGAGTTAGGGATTAAAGAAATCTTCTGTCTAGAAAGTAGATGAGAGCCAGTGTTGTGTGTTATTTTGAGTTATTAGGTATGTGTTCATATGCATGGGCTTGAGGATGATCATATGCAAGATAAAATCATATGCAAGACAAGCTAAAATATGAAATCCCATTTCTGCCATATGCCTTGGTAATGAAAAGTTATGATTCTGTAAGTTAAAATATAAGTCATCACTTTGACATAAACCATTGTTTAATTCGGCCAAAAATTAAAAACTGAGGTAAGGTATATCATAGTTTTGACTTTATCTTATAATTATGACGGTCACAATTTTGACAATCTCATAATTACAACTTTTGATCCAATAATTATGGTTCAACGGAGCATGATATTTTTCTTTACCGTGTGGCAGAAATAGTCTTCCATACTATCGAATCAGCATGATGTTAGAACGAACATATAAATCCATTGCTGAATACAGAGGTCTCTTTGGACTTTTAGAGGATACAGGTCACATGTCTGTGGTAAAGGGCAGCCGGAAATGATGCGTGGTACACTCAGGCAGTCCAAACACAGCAGATCATTCAGCCATTTCTCCACATGGTCCCCTTGGCCATATCGAATAGACTCATGGAGGGTCACCTCATGAAGGCTTCGTGCTGCACAGCAGGGAAGGTGTGGTTTACAAATTATACACATATCAGCAGTCCGAAAAAAAAGGTTCTTCTTTTATCAGATTTCTAAATATCTAGCGGCAAGTCGAGAGATATTCACCTGCTGCCAACCTGGCTGTGCTGGTGTTTCTGTTCTCAGCCGTGAGATTCAGCTGGCTGTCTGCACTCTGCTGCCTTAACTGCTGGATCAGCTTAAGAGACAGAGAGCGACCGGTGCCCTCATACCTGCATGTTGACATGAGGATTACTGTATTGTTATTATACCACTGTAAAACGACCTAAATGCTCCTCAAATACAGACCCGTTGATTGTAGATGCCATAAACACAAGGTAAGGCCCCAGTAGTTTCTTCACTAAAGGCAGTGGGATGGCAGCAGCCTCGTCGATAACTAGCAGCTCTGCCTGGCCTAACTTCACAGCATCAGCAGGGTGAATGTACTACAGATCAAAACAGATCACCAAGACATGAGAAAAACGATCAGTGATTACTACAGAGTTATGAATGATGCAGAATGCACTACATTGTTTCTACGGTTCTGCATATTTTATACATACCAAAGTTGAATAAACCAACTCAAAGCAAGGAAAGGCCACAATTATTACCAATATGAAAAAAGAAAATTATGGAAAAGAAATGCAGAGATGGAGGTCAGTATACCTGAATGGTCTGGCGATGTTCCTTGAAGATGTTAACGCGAATCACAGCTTTGTTGAACTCTGGGTTCAATGATTGGATTATTTCGTAGTCCAGATGTTCCTAGAATTTACATAAAAATATGGTTTCAAAGGATGTTCCAAAACATTTTTGTCTACGGTACTTTTTTTTTTACATAAACTTATATATAATAAAGAACGATTAGGATTTCACTTAGTTTAAATTTCAAAGTTATTATAGCTTAATACAAATGAAACTATTAAAAACAAAAACAAATAAAAAGTTAAAATATAAATATTACAAAAAACATAATATAAAAAAAAAAATCTGTTATTTCAGTTAGTACTAAAAACTAAGGAAACTTAATCTCTTAGCAATAATAATAATCTCTTATTAATATCTTCCATCTTTATTTGACCCTCTAGCAATTGCTATTGTAATTCTATTTTTTTTTAACTGTCCCTTTTAGACTCAAGACTGCATTATTTTCATTTACTATCATTGTTTTTTTTGTTGATTTTGATTGCTTCCATTGTCCAAGTCGGTTTTCCAGATAATAATAAAAACTGCAATAGTATATTGCAAAAATAACACTGAATTTAACTCATTGTGTTAAAGTAACACACTCTTGAGACAATAAGGTATAGTTGTGGTTCCATCATATATACCCCTATGTCCAGTGATGATTACCTGATACTGGAGAGCGTCAAAACCTTTAAATACAAACTCAAACAGCGTGTGCAGATTGTCTGGGCTGGGTGATGTGACAAAGATATTTGAATAGCTGGGAAGAGAAGTACAACACAAACACATTCAGTTATTTATTACCATAAATTGCAGTCAGGAGGCAAACATAATGAGAAAAAATATCTTTCTCGTAACACCCTACTACATACCCAAATGCGACAGCTCCGGCAACAGCCAATCCCAGCGCGGCAGATTTGCCTCGACCGCGAGCAGCAGTAAGAGCTACAGTGCTCCGCAGGGTCTTCTCTGAAATAGCCTCGATGAATTTCAGCACTCCTTTGGCCTAAAGACATAAATACAGACAATATTAAATATTAAGCTGGGCCACATGAAACATTTACATCAGGAGTTATTTTGATTATACCTGGTCCATTGTTTTACAGCTGTCTACTAGAACACCAACTGGCTGTGTGTCCTGTAAAGACTCCTTTAGGTACTTCAGCTCTTGTTCCTTTGGAGACAGTCCATCATCCTGTTGGCAAATACAAAAATCATAAAGTCACATGAGATCATTTTTAAACAAAACACTTTAATTATATACAAGGCTCACCTGCGTCTTTGGAGGGACAGGTTTGATGTTGGTAATGTGAGTTGAGACTGGCAGAATGTTAAGCTGGTCATCAATCACAACACACGTCTTACAGGAGGCGAGAGAAAGGAGGAATCTGGAGAAAATAAAGAGTAGTATCATTTTTGAATACATTTTTTTTTTATATAGGATAAAATCACGTGGACAGTGTGTAGCACAATCTGCTTGGGACAATAAAAGCCTACTTGACTTGATTTGAAATAACAGATATATAAAATATAATTATATCACAAGACAGACCTTTCATTGAACCTCCCAACAACATCCTGGTGAGCTTCTGTCCTGTATCGAGAATGAACATCCTGAAAGAAAACGTGCATTATAAATTTAATAGAATTAATATTCACACAAATAACCAGATTAATATTGGTATACAAACATTTAAGAGCCCATTTACCATTGCCATTGTGTACAGCTGCTTCAGTGATTTCATAGTCCTCAGAAGAATGACCACAATGCCTCCACCTTCCACAGTCTCAACGGTCCGAGCCAAAAGGTTTGGAGTGAGAGCTTCAAAGTCCTATAACAGAAAGTGAGAAGAGCTTAATAAACCCATGAAGCCTACTGTAGAATATCTGATACACAAATTTGCAAGGCCTTTAAACAAATTGCTGCAAGTGCAAACCCCACTATACTACATATCTCCATTGAGTTTTGCAAGTAAAAGTAAAATGCCTTTTATTACAATTCTAAAAGCACTTTCCTTCAGGTTGTAGTACATTTGTCTTTTTGCTATGAAGTCTTTAGACAGGCTTTTATGAACCTATGACGTTCATATATCAGCTTTACACACGTCCGATAAGTTTGGTATTACCTGCAGAACACACATGCCATAGGTGTTTCCCAGGATCTTGTGCGTTTCGTTGTAGTAGCAGTATCGGATGTTGGTTGCAGCAACGAAAAGCTCAAAAGGATCATCCTGGTTTAGGTTCAGCGTGCCTGTTTTGATCTTTTTCTGCAGCTGTCGCATCCTCTTCTTTCGATTACTATAAAACAACAGATACACTTCTATTAGGGTTAAGGTGGTTTTATACACAGTACACAATTTGAATAAAAATAGAAAGTGCAATTATAGAAATAAGGGGCTGTCATTAATAGTGGTCTGTGAACAGTCATTGTTTGAGAAGCTACTATAAATTGTTCATAGTACCTGCTGAAGCTAAGTTCCTTTTTGTAGCACCATAACACCGATGGCCGGGATCTGACTGTTGCTTTGGACAGCATGTGATGCAAAACGACAACCTGGATGTACAGTGCACATATGAGTAAGGCTAAGCAAACGAAGTCATAGTACTACAATATTGTTAAAAACAGTTAGGCTTTACCTGATCTCTCCCATGATCACCAACTATAACGAACATGGATCGATGGTGTTGCGCGACACCGTTTTCTATCTGGACACGAATGCGATTGTCCACTTTCTTCCGAAAAGTTGCCATTGCTTCCCAACTGCACCCTGTCACCACAAACATCAAGTCAGCATTACATGTAAAATGTATTTAAGTAATTGAAGTAACACTGTAGTGCGTTTAACATAACACATTTAACATAAAGTTCAAACAAAACTAGGTTTATTTTAATCATGTTTATTTATATCACAAGACATACCTCAAATACGTTTGAAAGACTAAGAAAAATACGCTGTTGAAGTCTTAATTACAAGTTTTGATAGTTTAGTATTTGCTGCAGACCATCATGCTCATACATTCACGTGTGAATCCTCGGTGGAAGGACCCCGGCGTGATGGACCCCAAAACAGACATATTAGCAGTCCATGATAGCGCCTGTTCATAATGACTAAATCACATATTTAATTTAAAATATATTATATTTTATTAAATTATGATTGCGGTTAACATGAATTAGAAAGGTTTGCATCAGATGTAAACCGCCGTTTTTATAGTAAGTTGCTATATAGTGCTTTCAAGGTCCGACTAGTGAAATTAGTCAAGGCGGTAAACTTGTATTATTGTGGGAGTTGTAGTCTTTCTGTAAATGTGTACATGCGTCATATTTGCATCTCTACGAAATAAATTCAGAGTTTTTATATAGATGCGTGCTATGTTGTACATAATGTGTTATATTCATGGTTTTTAAATGTAATTGTTGCATTTGAAATGTGAGTGTAATTTTGTTCCACGAACAAAAATGTATTTTTAAGACACTTTCTTTAAGCTTTATCTCCAGTATCTACATAGTAAGTTTTTGTTCAGTAGATTATGAACTGTACCTACATTAGTAGTAATAGCTTATATAGAAGCAGCATAGAAAGGGAAAGCCAATTACACAGCAGAAAATAATGTTTTGCAAATTAAACATCTCAAACATAATAAAATTTGCTTGCAAAGTTAAGTCCTTAAATAAAAATAAATAAATAAAAACTTAAATGGCAGTACTTTAGGTCCTTTAGGTTGATCATGAGGACGTAAAATATATTTACATCCAAAACAAAGCCAAATGTCTGACTTGATACACACTTGAATCACAAATTAAGGGGATAAAAACAGCAGTAAAGCATTTAATGCAACACATCTTTATTGAAACTCTTGAAGCAATATCACTTTAGAAACTGAGACTCAATGTACCAAAAGAAACAATTTTTTAGAAACATTTTAGAACCAAAATTAGTGTGAACAAAACAGTGGGGCATCAAGAGAACTCCCAATCTTGGACAATTCGGGCAGGTACGCAGTTTTTTTGTTTTTATTTATTTCCAACAAAACATTAAAATAAATTAAGTCTTTCAAGTACACAGGTATCTTTTAGAAACACAGGGTACGTTTAAAATCTTGACACTGGGTTTTCAGCTCGCTTTCTGAATCATTGAACCATTTTGTCCATTTTAACATATCAGGGTAGATGTTCTCCAATCAATTCCATGAAGGTGGAGGGGGGCAGCCAGGACATATTCACTTCAGTATTTCAATGTTCACTGTGGTCCAGATGTAAGCCCAGTTCACAAGGCTTAAGATCGCATAGCTGGTGCACTTCCTCGAGGGACCCCTCGAGTCCCTTGGCCAGCACCACGTTTATAGTTCTGTTGGTAACCATCCTGTGGAAAGAAAAAAAAGAAAAGAGGATTAAAGAGAAGCCAAAATGACAAATGTCATGTCTCAGCAGCATTTTGTGGATGCATTGAGACTAATTCTCAAACGATAAAGAGAGAAACTTACCCGCTGATAGGTGCTGTTGGAGTAGTCCCTTGGCGTACTGAACTGGGTTTGTCCATATCCAGAGTTTGCAGAGTTGGAGAAGGGTGGGCGATAACCATCATATCCCCCTGAAATAAACAAAACCTCCGATGATTGATCCGTCAACGACTTCAATGATCTTCTAAATTAAAAATCACTGTACACAACTACAAACACAGTATTGTTTCGTACCTCTGAAACCATTGGATGGTCCTCTGTAGCCATTGATCATACCACGCGAGTTCCGAGGACCTCCACGAGAAATCCCTCTGCTGTTATAGAAGGACTGAGCCTGGCGACTGAACCCATTGCCCTGGCCACCTGACTGCTGGGACATAGGCTGAAGGCCAGTGGAGTTGGGGAGTGACTGGTCTTGAGAATGGAAGGCAACAACTACTGTTAAGACCAAGAAAAAACAGCTGGATTTAACAGGTTTCTGTATACATTGTAGTAGTAATAGGTGTAATCAAGCACTATCAGTGAAACCTGATTATGCACGTATGAATATGTATTTTAAGAGAAAAAACTAAAACTAAAATGTAAATAGTTTACAAATGGCATTATGAAGGCAACAGGGAAGTTTATATTATTGGCTCATTGCTTCCATGAGCCACATGTTGAGAAGTGCGGACTATACACAAGATTATATTGTGGGTATTAAAAGTTTTAATTTTCCTCACCAGATTGGAGCTGCTCTGGCGGCATGTCTGTTTGTTCTATGGTGTGCTGCGCCTGGCTATTAAAACCCTGGCTGTAGCTATTCTGGTATTGGCTGGCCTGCTTCATTGGGTCTATATCATTAGCTGGCGGGACAGGTGCATTAAGGTTGAACACCTGTCAGGAAGAACAGAAAGAGAGTAAGTGAACATGTAATTATATTAGGCAATATAAAATAGAACGTACAAAGCTTGGTACCAAAAAAATAACACTTCACCCTAATATTAGAACTCTCTTCATGCCATCCCAGATAAAGACTTTCCATAGATTAATAAAAAATAAAATAAATAATCCATCTCACAAATAAAATACAAGTATGTTGGACCTCAAGTTGATGCTTCAAATAAATAAATCATATGAACAATGGTGTTAATTTTATTTAAGTTGTTGAATCAACAAATTAATGTGTAAAGAAAGACATTCTATGATAAACCATTTATACCACCCAACTGCAATATTATCTGCTCATGTTTGATGCGACACTCACTCAAGAACAGACGGCAGTCAATTCTCAAAGTTTCACAACGTGGTAATGTTTATTTCAAGAACAAACTAAAATTTTAGTTTGCAGAGAAGTGATTTAGAACGAGTTTAAACAAAAAGCTTAATTCCAACCCTTCCCCAACACACAAACCATGTCGGGGTTTTTTTAAATAAGCCTGAAGAATCAGCTGTTTAATTAAGCTAAGCTCTGCAGGGACCTCAGGGCTCCGTTCTTCGTACATCGCTAACTCAGTTAGATGGATTTAACGGTCGACAATTTCACCTGATCTTGGATCGTTTGGTTCTTTGAAGCTCATCCTGGACTTGCCGTCATAGCAACAGGTTTGTTAGCTGGAACAGGTTTAATTTAAATTAAACAGGATTAGATTGATTAGATAGATACTTTAAATACGTCCCAGCCACTGCCAAAAGAGTATCCTACCATTCAACGGAAAATTATTATTTAATTATCTGAAAATAACAATTGTGTAGTCTATAGAAGCGTTACTCATTGTGCTGAAATAATTATTTTATAATTGCATTGCAGTATTACAGATGCTACACAGTTAATCTGAATTGCTCATTCATTTGAGTGGTGACCGGCATAATGGGAGTTGCTTGATGGAGCGCAGGAGATGCAGAGAACTCAATCTTTGAGAAACTTTAGTGCCGTCACGTAACAAATCGGTTTCCAAAATAAGATTGCATGAATTGCTAATTACAACACTGAAATAAAACTGTCAAGTCTGCCCAAATGCTAGAAGTCGTGAATATAAATAATTGTAAATCATGTAAATAATAAAACAAAATAAAAATCTGACATTTTATTTATCTGTTATATAACTTATGTAGTTTTGTTCTCTTGACTGTTTGAAAGACCAGAAGTTTTCCATCTTTTTTTAATGATATGTCGTAATTACACTGCTGTCTTGCCACCAGCCAATCATTGCATTGATGTTGATGTAAATAGGTCCTTTTTCGGGAAACATGAGAATGTGCACTGATCTTAGACAACTGACCTTTCGCCAAGCCCCTCCCTCTTTTGTTACTGTTGCTACGCCGGTCAAGCTTTTGAGCCTGGCACGTCTATTACAGTATGTATGCACCGATGTCATGACATTTCCAAGGAGATACTAGTAACATTTGGCGAACAGGAGAGATATCCGAGACAGCAAGACAAAAGGGACTGCTGCATGCATTTGAGGGGTAGAGCCACGACATAATATGCAACTGATTAGAAAATAATTTCATTGAAATTGAAGCTAAAGCCTATAACGTTAGGTCTCAGCACAAGTTGCATACACTGACCATTCAAAAACACAAATGGAGGAATATCTTTGACAGTCTTGTGGGATAAACACAAGACATTAGTTTTTGAGGGTTTAGTTGTGAATGGGGGCCTCCCAAACTGCTTGATCCACGCCTGGTATTTCCCACCCCACCCCACCCAGGAGTGGAGTTTCCTTTTATAGAGAAGTCTTCCTGTTGTTACCAGTTTAAAAAGTTCTTAATTAATCATTTTCATTCAGGCATGTTACCGTTTGCATGGACTGGAATGGGGCTGCATTGACATTGATGCCACTGCTGTGCAAGGGTTTGGGTCCGGGCTGGATCACCTGGGTCTGGGACGCAGGAGGGAGCACCATAGATGGAGGCTGCTGCTCTGTCAAGGGAATGGCCTAAAGAGGACAAGCAATCATTTTACTTGCCGAAAATTACTTGATGGACATTGTGTGTACAAAACTTTTGGTTACATCAGAAAGCTCATATTTTAGCTACTTAGTAATAAATAGTTTGGAGAACTCATAGAATCCACTAAACGAATGAGCCCTTGAAAACTTGCCTGGATAGGATCAATGGAGTCAGTCTGTGGTCGGGGATCAGCTGCATGAGAAGGCTGGTATATTGGAGGCGGTATGGAGAAGGTTTCTGGTGATTGAGAGACCATGGGGATCTGCAGAAAAAGTAAACTTACCATTATCTTCATACAGATATAAGGTCAATACTCTCATCTTTCTTTTCCAGACAGTTCAGCAAACTCATTTCGATCCAGAAGAACTTGGCTACACTCACTTGTTTGGGTTCAGGCTGAACGCCAACGACAGGAGACTGGGTCAGACGAGACTCTGGGTGAGCTGCAGGTTCAGAAACCAAAGCCCAGCAAAGTTAGCTTGATCTAAAATGTTAAAGCTAACTGAATGACCATGTGGTGGAAATATGTACATACCAGGTTGACACACCATTGGCGGCATTTCCATACTAGCGAGCGGCTTCATAGGTTGCGCTGATACAATTGCCGGGTCAAAAGACTGTCCATCAAAATCGAGCATGGATTCCTGAGAACAAAAATAGAATTTAGCATGCATACATATCAAACAAGATAAACCTGCGCACACAAAAAAAAAAAACCCACCTGCATGAAGTTGTATGGTCCCTGCATCTGTGCCATGAGATCCTGAACCACCTGCTGTCTAACCACAGGGTCTGAAGGGGGTGTTGGAGTGACTGTGGTCAGAGGATGGGGCTCTGGGATGACAGGAGTAGGGGCGGTCAGAACCGGCTGCATGGAGTTAACCACCTGTAACAGATTCAATAGGATTTAGATAGTTGGAACTAAAAAGGCTGAGAACCACTGATGTTCTAATCCATGCCCAATATATGAAACAAGGGCAAAAGTAAAGTACATAGTTTGCAATTCAGTTGCTAGAGTAGCTTACCTCCGTCTCTGCACTCCATTCCTCTCTTTGTTCCTTATCACCAGTACTGTATGTGCTCTCCAAAACAAACTGCCTATTTACAAACTGGAAAGAAACAGACGTCCAATAAAATCACTGGTAATCAAGAGGAAATTCAACTTTTTAAACTTTACCCCCAAAGAAAGATCATACACATTAAAGGGTTCTCACTCACACAGACACAAACAATTTGTGACACACACACACAAAAAAACACCTGCATTTTACTTTTTAAAATTACTTTTACTTTTTTTGTCTATCTTAAACACTGGTTTATTTTGTTAATTAGAATCACTACTAAAATAAAATTCCACTAGTTTTTAATGTTTGAAGTAGTTAAGAGTTTTTCACAGATCTCATTTTAATAGCAGTTGACGTTTTCATATTAGTTGTACTGCATACAAAAATTTAATTAATGTAAAAAAAAAACTAATTAAAAGAAATGGAAATTGAAAAGAGCCCTCTCTTTTCATATTATTTAAATTAAACGTTAACTTTTTTCCCCTCCATAATATATAAATAAAATGTATACAAATAGTAATTTGCTTAATTTGACCTCATATCACGGCAGCAATATGGCAGGATACACTTCCTGGTTGCGGTAAACTTTAAATTTTGTTGGTGCGGTAAACATTTTAAATGACTGAATGGTTGCCAGACAAATCCCAATGCAAATACTGTTTGATTTACTTTCTTCTCTGTGAAAATGAAATGAAGTTTGGGGATTGGGGAGGAAGAAGATTGAACATCTAAAGTCACTCAAAAGTCCTAAAACTTGCATTTTACAAAGTGCATTCAACTAACTTGCCTTACCTCTGTCACCTCAACTGGAATTGGTTCTGTATACGCTTCTGTAATGTCACCCTCTGTTAAAAGACATCAAAGTCATTTTTCAGAAACCAGACTGTATTGCAGCAGTTTCAGAATTCACTCGATTGAGCACTGTGAAGAGTTTTACCCGTGTCAGGAGGGTGCTCCTCAGCTTCAGACACTTCCACTACAGCCGTCTGCTCCTCTTCCTCTGTGCAAACTCCATTCTGATGAGACTGCACTCTGTCAAAGTAGCCGCTCTGCAAAACCCGTTCCAATGTCTCATTCAGTGCTTTATCTGGAAGACAAGCATTTACACTCCTGTTCAAATGTTTAGGATCAGTTCCAGTTGTTTTTAAAATTATCCCTTTGCTCACCAAAGATGCATTTATTTGTTTAAAAAATCCAGTAAAAAACAGCACGTTAAATATTACAATTTAAAAGAACTTCAATCTTAAAGTTTTAAAAGTGTCGTTTATTCCTGTGATGGAAAATTGAACTGCACTGTTATTAAATGTTAAAAACAGCCATGTTGCTTAATGCTTTTTTATTTCTTTGAAAAACATGCATCCTTTTTTCCTTTTATAAATAAATCTTATATAACAGGTGTTTTTACAATCAGTTTAGATCACTTTAATTAGTCCAAAGAAAAAAAAATACAATACAAAATTAAAAACTTATTAAAAATAAAATATTGAAAGGCTTAAACGACTGTACAGGGCCATCATACGGTCAACCCAGCTTGTCACAAAGCACATAGATCTATTTATATGCCATGAGCCACATGATCTTACAAGGAATACCAGTGAAGAAAAGCACTGGAAGCTTTCTAAGGAAGGGCTACTGTAGTTAATAGATTATTTCAGATAGTTTTAAACTAGTTAAAACAATTTAATCCTGTGAATATATTAGAAGTGTTTTAATGTGCCTTTTAACTGGCCATCAACATGCCACTAGCATCAAGCATGGTAGGGGTCTCAATCTTGGGCACATTTAAATTTGACCTATGGATTCCCCTCATTGATGAAGTGATCTTTCACAGTCAGTGTCCTTGGAAAGTTACCCAAGCACAGAGTTGCAGGCTCACACTGTGATACAGAAGACAGGGGACATGGATCATGCCACTCCACCCACTGCTGAGTCAGCACATACATCACAGCTGAAAGCTGCAGAATATGCAATGTGCATTTTCTATCTAGGTCTTGCTATAGTAAACCTTTGGTAAAACCTCAAGAATCATGCAGGACAATTTATGAAACATTCTAAAAAAATAAAATAAAAAAAAACTAAAAAAAAAACTAATTTTTCTTTCTTTTTTCCAAAATGCATTAAAAATGTTTCACAATATATTACAAGACAAGGTCATTAATAAAAAAAATTAAAAAAACAGCAACTTTAAACTTTTTACACAGATGGTATGAGCAATCTGACCCTAAAAAGACGATTAAGAAGTCCATTTGACATACATGTTGTTCCTGCTACAGGCTTGTCCTTCCCCTCTAAAAGTTCCCATAAGTGCTGTGATGCTTCTTGATACTGGTCAGTTAACCTGTGTGAGATAAAAGCCTCCCATTATGAATATACAGTCAAACAAACAAGCCAAATATTTTCAATTTAACCAAACATGCAAACGCACTACATGTTATGATTGATATATATGACAACAAAACCAGTCATAAGTCTTAATTTTCCGAAATTAAGATTTATACATGATCTGAAAGCTGAATAAGTAAGCTCCCCATTGATGAATGATTTGGATGGATAGGAAAACATGTGACCGAGATACAAATATATGAAAATCTGGAATCTGAGGGTACAGAAAAATCTTAATACTAATCAAAAATTAAGTTTGAATATGTTTGCAGTAAGAAATTGACTAAATATCTTCATCAAACATGACCTTTACTTACTATCCGAAGGATTTTTGGCAAAAAAATCTAATGGCGCTTTTCCACTACACAGTACCAGCTCGACTCGGCTCGGCTCTGTTTGGTTTTCCACTGTGTAAAAGTTGTACCTG
>JAUMHG010000019.1:2031805-2057476 GCA_032359395.1 Enteromius anoplus
GTTTAACAAATCTTAATTTTCTTAGTTTGAACAGCAGCTACGCTAATTTTGTTCCTATTTGTTCTGTTACAACCATGGGATTGTCATCCCGTGGTAACTAGGAACAAGCTCCAGCCTGGATCCAGAACACTTTAGAAGAGATGATGCCAACCCTGAAACAACACACAGCACTACCGAACTAATTTATAATGTTCCTTGTCTGTTCGATTATGTCATTAATTGATCTTTACCTCACATATATGCCATATGTACATGTACAAATTACTACTACATATGCTGTAAAACATTACTTTGGTGTAAAGCTGCTTTGCAATGATATGTATCATGAAAAGCGCTATGCAAATAAATTTGAATTTGAACTGACTCGCAAGATGATGATCCAGCCCCAACCAAAACAAAGTCTTCAGCGCTTGATCTTCCCCAGGCACCAGGCGAGCAATCTAGAGACGGGACGGCCGTCTTGTGTGCAAGTATGCAGGAGAGTGATGGGGTTCTCCATTCTGTCATAGTTTTGTTTTGTTGGTCAATCGTTCTGTTACGGATCTGTAGAAGCATGAGGGGAAGATGAAGCACTAACGTTTTAACATTCACTTTGATGGAACTAGACACAGATCGGGTTACAGACATCCATATAACATTGACGATCGACACACAGGACAGAATACACAGGGCTTAAGTACACAGGGGTAAATGCAGGGCAGGTGAGGAACACAGGTGGCAAGGGTTAACTAATCAACTAAACAAGAACAGGAACATGACCAAATAAGGAAACATAGGAATTACTAGAACAAAACCAAAACTGTGACATAGAACACAGACAAGGGCGTAACAGTACATTTCAGTACAAAATAGAGATTAATTGTGATTAACAAGACCAGAGTAACAAAGTAAAAGGTGGGGACACTATAGTTCCCTGAATTACTGTTCAGGACAACACCAATCAGTGTACCAAATTTCATCACTTTCTTAAGTATGGTTAAAAGGGCTGGCATAGGCTCCCACTGGGGAGGAATAATAAGAAAAAGGAACATTCCATAAAACATAATGTAGACTGTAATTCTATAAGTCTTTAGATGAGAGTTAAAAAATACCCTGACTCAGCAGATCTAATATCCCAAGGCAGTCTGTTCTGTAATCGTAGGTCCAGCACAACAAATGCTCTATCCTCTTTAGTTTTGCAGCATTTGGACAATCTAAGAGGCCTAACTGTTTTTTTTTTGCATTTCTCTCTCTTCATCCCTCTATCATTCTTTTTTTTTTTTTTTTTTTTTTTTTTTTTTCTGGCACTGATTAAATAAATCCATGGAAGTCCATATTACTCAATAGCTTTGTTCTGCAATTTCACAATTGCAAGGCAGTGTTGTTATAATTTCTGTTGGGAATCAAGCTAGAGTGCAGGAAATGGAAGAGAAAATAACAGAAATTTGCAATAATGATGAGAAAAAATTGCAGCTTTGCAGCTGAAATTAGTAGGATAGGATTTAACAACTGATGTACCTTCTTCTTTCAGTTGAAACTCATACATTTTGACTGTAAGAAACTTGTTTGTCTGCGTTCAGGAATATCAAGGTTACAGGGTATTATGGGAACTCCCTTCTATCTTTTCTTCTCTCCTCAGTTTTATTATTAGTTGCTACAGTAAATCATTATATAACCAGCATGTCTCAACTTGCAACATTTCTCACAGTGAGCATCATGGTGAATGACCAAAATAGATGCCCAGTTCGCCTATAGGCACGTGCTAGCCTTCCAGCTGATGATGCATATCACAGCAAAAGCAAGACGTGAGGTGAAAAAAAAATTCCTGTAGATTTTAGAGACAGGATTGTAACAGATCTAGGGAAGTTGCTGGGATAGCCTTTTACGTCAACCAGAAACTGTTTGGCTACCAAGGTTCTTTAAAATATCCTCCTTTTCAGCAGTAGAAAGAAATTCAATTTCACTTAACTTTGATGATCCGTTTAAAACTTTCTGTTGGTTATAAGTAACGTTGCACCTACAGTTGCACAACCAGTTGGGGAAAAAAACATGAGGGTGAGGATATTATGAGGTAAACTTCTTCTTAGAGTTGTCCGTCCAGTCAAACAAAGCAATCAGGGAGAAATAGACCTTGATAAGAGCAGCAGATCAAGAACCTGATGGTTACACAGGTTGAGCTCCAGAGACGTGTGGAGATGGGAGAAACGGTGCTGTCCAAACTTGGTCCTGGAGGGCTGGTGTCCTGCAGAGTTTAGCTCCAACCCCAATTTAACACACCTGAAGCACCTAATCAAGCTCTTGCTAGGCATATTAGAAGGTGCAAGTGTGTTAAGGCAGGCTGGAGCTAAACTCTGCGGGACACCGGCCCTCCAGGACAGAGTGTGGACAGCTCTGATTAAGAATGAATCACTGCAGCAGTTAATCTGGGCTTGAGAGAGTGGCCACTTGAAGATACTGCAAGAAAAAAATTTTGATAAGACTCACTGGTCTGGTGAACCTCATTTCAAGTGTCATGTCTAGGGAAAACCAGTCATCACCTGCATTATACCATCCCAGTGATGAAGCAAAATCATGCTAAGTGGGCATTTTCCAGCAACCTGGTCTGAAGAAATGTTAGGATAGAAGTGGAAACTGAAATCAGCAAAATAAAGAAACATCCTTAATGTAAACTAAGAACCCCAGACTGGGCTTAAGGTCCACCTTTCAGCAGGACAATGGCCCAGAGCACAAAGCTGAGACAATGCAAGAATGGTTTAGGAAGGTCTCTGTATATGTCCTAGAGCAGGGGTGTCAAACTCAATTTCAGGAGGGCTGGAGACCCTGCAGATTCTAGCTTGATTAGCTGGATCAGGTGTGTTTAATAAGGAATAAATCTAACCTCTGTGGGACTCCGGCCCACCAGGAACTGATTTTGACACCCCTGTCCTTGAGTAGCCCAGCCAAAGCATGAACTTTACCCAAATGAAGAATCTCTGAAGAAACATCCAGATGGGCAATGCTTGTTGCATCACACCCAGTTAGAGTTAAGGATATAAAGGTTTTAGCATGAGGTTGCAACAAGGCATATATTTACTTATAAAACTTTGCTGTGTGGATTGTAAAGTGTCATTTGAACATTGCCTTTTACGATGAACCACAGTCAAGTCATACTCACTAAACTGGTCAGTGGCAGTGAGATTTCAGCTCAGCAGACCTACAGCTCTCGGCTAGAACTGACATGACAGACCCTGTCACTGAGAACACAATATGTTTATGATCACAGTGCTTGCTGTCATATTTTATTTGAAGACACTATCAGAGTGTTTCCAGTCTGTGTCATGAATGTGACATGCAGCAGGCCCAGTAGCATGCACTTTCATTTTAGATTCCTGTGAGATTTCCACATGATTAACTGTCATTCCTGACATTTCTACCGGCTTGAAGTCCCGCTTGAACCACACTTGGTTTCATTGAAAGATCACCTCTGACTTGAGAGATGACAGTTCATGGCTTAAAGTTCAGGAGGATGTCGTTTCAATATATGAGTTTTACATAACAAAACTTTTACCCTATGCTATCTAAGCATCAGAATGAAGGACCTTATAGGAGGACCAGAATGAAGACTCTTATACTGGTAAAGAAAGTTTTTAAAACATATTCATTTCGTACCTAACTATAAAATAATGACCTTTTCTTTCCTTTTTACAGTCGGTTTTATTGATCGTGACTTTCAATAACTTCATCAAATAAGCTGTCCTGAACTAGCCTCTAGTAGGTGCCATTCCTAACTGTTTCATAAAAGCTAAAATTCTAACGGACCTTAATCATGCTCATGCCATGCTCAGCAAATTAAAATCATGTAGCTTCACCACAATATTGCAATATCTCACAATCAGAATGCCAACAGTCATTCATTGGGACTAGAAAAATCTGGCTTGGAGGCAGGGGGACTCAGTTATAGTTCTCCACTTTATTAAAAAAAGAGCTAGGATCTAACAAATTACAGCACCTACAAAGTTAGAGAATAAGATAACTGAGAGAGGAGGGGAACCAGAAAGTGAAAACAGCAAAGAAATAAGTAAATCTTGAGTGCTGGAGGAAACCCAAGAGAGAATGCTGGGGAGAAATAAACTTCAGATTTCATCAAGAATGTACTGTAGGTGGTATTACTAACAATAAGACTTTTCAACCCCCCCCCCCCCCCCAATCCATTACAAACATCAGGATTAGTCCTGAGAATTTACACCCCTTATCATCCAAGATGTTCATGTGAAAAATAAAGAAGTGTGTGTATATACAGTATATATGTGTGTGTGTGTGTATAACTTCGAAGCAATAGCCAAAAATACATTGTATTTTGTATTATCCATTATGCCAAAAATAGGATATTAAGTAAAAATAGTGTTCCATGAAGATATTTAGTAAATATTCTTCAGTAAATATGTAAAACCTTGTACTTTTCTTTTGATTAGGTTTTGGGTAGGATTAGGGATGTAGAATAAGGTAGTGTAGAATAAGACAGTAATATGTGGTTAATTACTGTATATACTTTTGTTAATTACATATGTGGTTGTGTATGTGTGTAGTTCCAAAAATGAGGAATTGTATTCTTTCCTTGTGTTTTTACTCCCAGATTGGATGTACTGTAATATAAATAGCTTTGATTTTCCGTGTGATCCTCAAGGGGTCAGGAGAGGTGGAATGTGTGTGACACGATTTAATCATGACGCCAGTATGCCGGTGGAATAATAAGTCACTGTGAGGAAATAAGTCACAGTGGACGTCATCTGTGTCTCCCTCTCATGCATGTATCTGGTTAAAGCACAGACGTATTTAACATAGGGATTAATTTCTAAACAGCAAGGCCAGATGTTGCTCTGTGAATGGTGTTTAGTGATACCTGCACGTCTGTCCCACGACCGAGGACGACACAGATATGTGTGTGTCTCCCTGTTTGACCTCATTTTTTCTGACTGTACCATTATTCGCAATATGTGAGTGTGTCAAATTCACATTAAATGTTCCAACCAGATTTTGGAGCACAAACAGGTACAAAGCATTTGTTATTTCAATTTTTTTTTTTTTTTTTTTGGAAACTTAAAATGCCCACGGTAGCTTTTGAGCTCATATCAGAACTACAGCATTGAATGGCACAACACACTTCTCAGTACAATTTCATTTAATTTGTATAGCCCTGAGCTAGTTTTGTGTAATATTTAACTTTAGTGTTATGAAGGTGCTTAGACGCTAATAGAACTATAAATACATTAGCCAGCCAGATCTTATAAAACCATTACCATGGATTTAATCACATTTACACTTAATTGTTTCCAGCTTATTTGCATGTTTTCTTCTTGCACGCTGAGTGAACTTGGCCTTTACAATATGCCACTGAAGAGACATTTACCATTTGCCAGGTCTATCCTTGCATTCATTTGTGTGAATGTGGTTTAGAGGCAGGTTTTGGTAATTAGACTCTGAGTCCCTTTAATTAGTGAATTGCCATTTAATAGACTAATAGCAATGATCCTTTGCAAGATGAAGTGTGTTTTTGTTTTTAATCAGAGACCTTTCAGAGGACAATGGCATTCCTTCTACCAGGGTCAAACTTTCTTTATGAACTTCTGAAATTAAACACAGAACCATGCCATCCTTTTTTTTGATTTGGCAAGTAGTCTTTTAAATACTTTTGGCAAAATTAGGCAAATCATTTCTGCTGTAGAAATAGGCAGAAATTGCAATTCGCTGTTGTGCAAATATTTCTAAGCAGGTTGAATTTCACTTGCTTGACAACACGCACTTGCTTGACATACATTATTAAAAGCTGCATGAAAGAAAACAAGATCCAGTGCAAGATTACATTCCCATAATACATGCATGCTGGACCCAAAGGCTGTGTCTGAAAGATGGATAATGCTGCCTTCTCTGGCTAAATACGATGGTAGGAAAGCATCAAGACATTCACATAACATCCAGACAGGTTACAGAGTTTTTGTATAGCTGATATTTAAAGGCAGCATAATGTATCCTGTAGTGCATCAGAGTGAATCAGACACTTAAGTTTAGATCGGAACGTTGAAACACAAGGAGCCGAATTCCACAAAGAGGCCTCAAGACAACAGGAAGTCATAAATCGGCCCATGATACCCTGTTGCCTGACTGATGCAAGCAGATCTTCGTCACAGACATTGTTACAGCACAGCGTGCAACATTAACACAAAAGGACACTTACTGAGAATCCCAACTCAGGAAGGAGACTGTTAATATTGGGCAAATAACCAAGATAATATAATGGTCAAAGACACTGGACATCATCATTACATGGTTAAGATAATTAAACATTTTATTGGATTGATCTCCATTCCCCAGAACCAGACTGAAATTCCTGATGAGACCTTTAACCTCTGTTTTTCACAAAAACGTCCCTCACATTTCACAAAATTTGGCACAAAACAGCTTTTTCATGCATATACAGGCTTAAAATACACTAAACCGGACTTAAATCACTGATATGCATAACTGCGTATTATATGTAACCCACACCTTGAACTATCATGTGCTAATCACTCATTATATTTACAGCATATGTATTTTGAATAACTATTGAATTGCTTATAATTTAATATCTGTGTATAGTATGGTTTTGCTTCAAACTTCTTGTTAGAAATATTTCTTCCCACCAATACTTAGTCAAATGTATCATATTCAAGCCAATGCAATAGCACATATTGCTGTAAACTTGGGATTTCACATTTTCATTCTCTTGAACTCACTATTTCCTCACTTTCTCTCTTCTTGCAACTCGTACAAATGTGTGAATGCATGTGTTTATGTGTTAGTTTAGTTTATGTGTCTTAGGTTCAACATTAGAGTTGATGTCATACAGCTCGTTCGAATCACAGACCGACTCAATGATCTGCCGTATAACAGTGATTCTGTGCAAATTCCCTATAGAATCTTAAATGATTCTGATTTGATTCTTTGTTTGAGCTAATTTGCTACAATCCTTCGCTGCCTTTGATCTTGTGTGTGCAGTTCAGCACATAAATATGATATGTATATAAGTAAATATGATATCTGATGCAGCTGTTGAAAGAATTGCAATGAATGCTCAATAGAACAGCATGTTATTCATGCTAGTTTGTTATTTTACTTTGGGCTATGCCAGCTCAATAAGCAAAGTAATCTTTCTGAAATTTTGTCATAATGTCAAAAAACAAAAATTTACTTTACTGCACATTTTAAATCACACTGTAAATGATGTGGAAGACAAGGAAAAACATTAAACAGACATTCCCACAATTCCGTGCATTGCATTTCAAATTAAGCTTGAATATATATATATATATATATATATTTTTTTTTTTTTTCATTTTTTTTTTTTTTTTTAAGGGTTGTATGTTACATGTAAAGTTGTTAATTGATGTTTATTGCATATTTCATTTTTTTGAGTCACCTTCTATATATGTTCACATTTAAAAACTGTTTCTGATGTGCTTTGGTTCATCATGTGACTTTCTCATCACCTTCTGTATTTGGTGGTTAGCATTAGTTGAGCAAAAACACACTATAAATTAATGATTCAAATGTTAAGTTTATCATTAATTAATAATGTGTTTTTGCTCAACTAATGCTTAATTGTGAACAAATTAACCATTAATTAATGCTTAACTAATGCATTATTCTGACCCCCCTATTCTGAAGTGTTACCGTTTATTATTGCTATTGTGACTTTTATTGTCACTTTTTTTGTATTTTTTCCAAATAAGTTTGTTCCACATGTTATCTGTCAGTCAGTATTCATATTGATCAAGCTGATAAGATTAATATATTATATATAATATATTAATAATATACATTGATCTTAAGGAGACATCTTAGCTTCCCCTTGCTTTTCAACATATATGGATCTGAGAGAATCATAAATGAAGTGGAAATGAACATAATTAAATGTGTATTGAGCTCCTTCATTCTAAGGTACAGTGTGAATGAGTCCCAAATGATTAATGTGGAAATATTGAAGTAAAAAATGCAGAAATTACAGACGCCATTACACAGCATCAGACTCCCTGTTTGAAGTGGCCACTTGAGAGCTCCAATCTCTAGCATTGTTATAGATGGATGGCATGGAGATGATTATTATGAAGAGTTACCATCTGTTATAAAATGCCATCAGTTTAACTTTAGAAACGGTCGGCAGCATGACAGCTTCCACAGCTAATACAGGATGGCTGATTTTCATTTCCGTATTTCCAGATGCTTTCTTTACCACAGCAGCCTAAAATAAAATAAAAGTCAAAGCACAAATCTTCATCAGCATAGCATTTTGCTTATTTGGCGTTTGATGGTCGGTTTTAGAGAGTGAACGGAGCGGTTAATGCATCTCTGTCAGCGGGACCTTTAACTTTGAGCACCACGTATGTCTATTGCTGGTATGTGTGTGGAATTTTAATGCACTGAGTTTTTAATGCAAATCAGTTCCCCACAAAGACCAGATCCCAGCCATGACAGAGAAATAATAGATGCTGCTTCAGTATAAGACAATCACCTCCCTGCTGCTGACAGTGTCACAATGGCTTTGTGCACCAACAGCCCTCCACCAGCCAAACAACACTGTCAACACAATGATTTCACTGCATTTCCACTCAGTTCATTTTGTGGGGCATTTCCATTTTAAAGAAGCAATCTGCTGGATATGGTGCATGAAAAGTGCACTGTGCATGTGGAAGAGGCGAGAATTGCTTGCATGGGCTGGATTAATGTTGCATTGATTGGTGAATTTACAAAGCAATTAATATATATAGCAAAATCATTGCCCTGAATTGAGCAAATCCCATCTACACTGGTAGAATGCAAAAGGTATTGATTGTGATTATCATAGTGGTGAAGAGAAAGACAAGGCACAAAGGACGAATGTAATGCAAAATACAAAGAAATGCTAGACTTGTGAATTATTATTTTAACATTTTAGTCTGTAAAACTGTAAAATGGATTTTTTTATGTAAAGTATAAGTGATTTCATAAGAGGCTTCTTAAGTCATATGTCACCTTTGTGTAAGAAACCAGTTGTTTTTCACAGAAAATGTTCTGCCAAAGCAATTTGCATTCAGATAAAAAAATGCACCAGGTTTGGCGTCCTCGACAACAAATACCATTGTGTTGTAGCTGAACGTGACAACCAAGTTTGAATATGAAGAATGGAGAAAGAAATCTGTGGTGCAGAGAACTAGAAATATATATGTATATGACAAATATGTTTTATTAAAAAACAAAGATTTTGAAAAGGAATTAGCAATCTTACATATTTCGTCCCTTTTTACAAGCACAATGAATACAAAAAAAATTAAAATTAAATAAAAAATGTAATCAATGAATAAATAATAATAATAAAGAAACACAGCACAAACCTTCCCTTACTTGATTTCCATCAAGGTAACAGAGAAAAGGCTTCCAGATTTTGTTGAACTGTTATATCTTATATATAAGGTATAAAATTATACCTAATTTGTGCCATAAGTAAAATAGAATCATCTCTCCTAGCCACATCTTACATGTAGGAGCTTTCTTTTTTTTTCTAGAACAGCAGTAATAACTTCTTGGCTGAAGTCAGACTGTATGCAAACAATCTGTGTTGTGCTCCTGATAATGTTTGCATACATTCAGAAAGTCCCAGAATTAAAAGTGCTGGATCTGACTGCAATTGGATCTTAAAAATCTCTGAAAGCACATCAAAAATTTTATTCCAATAACTTATCTTGGAACAAAAAATAAAACTATGGGACAAATCAGTCATACAAAGGAGAAACATTTTAAAAAATTCTATGTAGTTTCTTTTTTGAATAATGTAATCTGTGTATGACTTTAAACTGGACCAGGCAATGTCTATATTTAAATACAGTGTTCGTTAATATCCTTTAAACTCATCTGCCATAGTTCCTCAGAAATTTCCACTCCTAATTCTTTCTCCCATTCTTTCTTTAGATAAATTGTAGAAGGGGGGCAAAAGGATTGTAGTAGATCATAAATAATCGGTAACGCCTCTTTGCTTCCTTTACCCTGTTAAAGACACTTATCAATAATTGATGGTGAAGCAATTTCCAATGAGGGTGTATGGGCACGTATATAATTCCTGAGCTGTAGAAATCTAAAAAAATCTCTATGGGGGAATTAAAATTTCTGTTGCAGCTGATTAAAAGATGGCAGAGCCCCATCAATGAAAAGGTCTCCTATAGCACGTACACCCATTTCCCATTGCACAAATGATCTAGTTTTGATGGAATGAAAGATGGGTTCTTAGTGATCGGGGTTAGAAATGAAAGGGACTTTATCTAGAAATGTTTTTTATCTGTTTCCAAATATGAAGTATATTTCGAACTATGATACTGCTATCAAAGGTAGTGTTACGAAGGAGACGTGAAGCGTTCGGGATCAAATGCAATAGCGGTTTATTCGGGCTCAGGGTCAACATACAGGATCAAAACAAGTGCAGAGAGACACAATGTAGGCAAGGGCAACAGAGTAAACGAGAATCCGGGCGAGGGTCAACATACCAGAAACCAGAGTCCGTAGGGCAAGACGAAAGCATAAATCCAGAGAAGCAAAGGTCGATAACGGTAAATCCAGGATATAGTCACAGGAAGCAAGAACACGAATAGACAAGGCTAGGGTGATGGTAAACAGTGAGACAATGTAACATGAAACAATGATCCGTGCTAGACAGACAAACAGACTGGTTTATATACAGGTGGCACTGATTGAATGATTGAACCATACTAGCAACAGCTGTGAGGAGAGGTGCACTTTGGGAAATGGAGTCCAGGAATGAAAACATACACAAAACACAGAGTACATAGAAAGCTGGGTGCTGGGTGTACCTCCAGCTGACTGTGACATAGCCCCCCCTCTAAGGAGCGGCTTCCAGACGCTCCTGACTTAGGAGCTAGAGGGAACGGCCACTAGGGCGGGGCCGATGGCGGAGAAGTCCACTTGAGCGAACCAGACGGGGAAAACGCCCTACAAGGAGGCGCAGATGGAGGTAAAGCCCATCTGGGCCCATCAGGCAGTGATGATGCCCTCCTGAGCCGATCAAACAGTTTGTTAGCTCTCCAAGGGGATCCGACAGCAGAGAGAGCCAATTGGGCAGCGTGGACAGCGGAGAAACTTATTGGGACGGAGCAGGTGGCGGGAGCGCCCGCCAAGGCGGCGCAGGCGGGGGAGACGCCCACCAGAGCGGAGCAGTCGGTGGAGACACCCACCAGGGCGGTCCAGACAGCGGAGACGACCACTCGGGCGGAGCAGACAGTGGAGAAGCCCACTTGAGCGGACCAAACAGCGGAGATGCCCACCAAGGCGGACCAGGAAACCAGTCTGCACCAAAGAGCACGGACAGGTTAGTGGTCTGACCGGCCCGACACAGAGTCGATGCAGCCATCAGCGGAACCCCTGGGAAATCCATGACCGCGGTCAACATTCCCAGGGGTAGTGCAGCCACTGATAGATCCTCTGTGATCGGGACCGACAGGACATAACACGGTTCCTCGGACCGTGATTCGGGGCTAGGACCCAGCAGATGCGGACTGGGAACCGCAAGGATTTCTGACAGCTCACCCGCCGACGCGGGCAGGTCACGCCACCAGGGGTCCGGATCACAGACGGGTTCTGGTGGATCCGGCCATCCTGGATCGTGATCACAGACTGGGTCTGGCGGATCCGGCCATTCGGGTTCAGGATCACAGACAGTGTCTGGCGGATCCGGCCAAACCATACCCAAATCGCAGACCAACTTTTCGGAACAAGGCTCCTTGTGCCGTGCTACGGGGTTGAGACCCGGTTCATGCAGGCTAGGAACCGTGAGGACCTTCAGCAGCTCTTCAGGCTGCGTAATCTAGACAAGCTGGACATGACACGACCCCTCGTATGGTGCTACGGGGCTGGCACCCGTTACTGACTGGTTTAACACAATGAGGGCCTTCTAAAGCTTCTCAGGCTGCATAACCGGGATCGACTGGGCTGAGCACAGTCCCTCATACCGTGCGACGGGAATTATGAGGGCCTTCGGTGTGGTTAACAGCTCCCCTAGCTGTCTTACGGTTCCATCTTGCGTCGCGCCTCGCGATCGGCCGGCATTTTGCGCAAGGGTATCGCGTTCACCGTATCGCCATGCGGGAGCCAAACCACGGCGATTTCGTCCCTCCTCACCTCCTCTATGGTGAAAGAGGAACCACAGATGTAAAGCACTCTATCAATGAGTTGTGCGAGTGACCAGCTCGGGTCCTCATGGTGCACTTGGTTTAATTCAACGAAGTCCAAGCCGCACATGAAGCAGTCCTTGATAAAGTACTCCTCTGCATCGACACGGTGGCAAATTGAAATAAATTCCTCCACGTAGTCCTCTATATCGCGGTGAAACAGTGAGCATAAGCCCGACTGAGAAAGCTGCAAAGAATCCTGCCTATGAGGCATGGAACAGTCTCGGTGTGAGCCCGAATAAACCCGCTGCTGAACCGTCTACGACGGATCATTTTGTTACGAAATGCAAAATGCAATTTTGGTTCAAATGCAATAGCGGTATATTCGGGCTCAGGGTCAACATACAGGATCAAAACACCGGCAGACAGACACAATGTAGGCAAGGGCAACAGAGTAAACGAGAATCCAGGCGAGGGTCAACATACCAGAAACCAGAGTCCGTAGGGCAAGACGAAAGCGTAAATCCAGAGAAGCAAAGGTCGACAAAGGTAAATCCAGGATATAGTCACAGGAAGCAAGAACACAAATAGACAAGGCTAGGGTGATGGTAAACGGTGAGACAATGTAACATGAAACAATGATCCGTGATAGACAGACAAACAGACTGGTTTATATACAGGTGGCACTGATTGAATGATTGAACCAAACCAGCATGTTGGGAAATGGAGTCCAGGAATGAAAACTACATAGAAAGCTGGGTGCTGGAGTGCCATCCAGTGGCCTGAGCTGCCACCTCCAGCTGACTGTGACAGGTAGAATGATCCAAAGTTACAGGTGGAGCGAATCACTGTTCCCGGGTTGTATGGATAACACTGATCACAAATTATTTGCAGCAAAATTGCCGGAAGCATTATAATCATCTAACCACAATGAGATTAAACTTATGTAAGACGCCCAGTACTACAAACGAAAGTCTGGAAGTGGCATGCCTCCCTCCTGTTTAGAATTACAGAGATGTGCCTTATTAATTCTTTAAGAGTGAAGAATATTTATTGGTAACTAAAATTCCAAGAGAATTAAACTTCCTACCTACTACAAATAACCCCGTTTTTCTCACTTTTGTGCATACCTCCTCCACACCTTCACCAACCACTATCATGTTTCATGCCTTCCTCCGGGGGAGACAGACGGAGACCAAGCCGGACAACGAACTCTTGCCCTTGCCAGGGTTCGGAGTCCGCCATTCTCCCGGCTCACTCCCCGGACAGCACACCAAATTCGCTACTTATTCCACGCTAATGAGGAAGCGTGAACGTGTGAAACTTAAATATCTTACACTTCATGCTCTAGCTTTACTATTGTATCTGAGGAAGCTGAGGCGCTAGTTTCTAAGTTTGCCAGTTTTGAAGCATGCTTATCCACTGTGATTTTAACCACCGAAATTGCAGAGCTGGCCTCCTGTTGAAACGCTCTCCTTGCATCGAAACAGCAAGATGTTCATTCTTGGAGTCAATTATCTCCCCGATGTCAGATTTGGTTGCACTAAGAATCCTAAATATTTTCATCTTCTCTGGTTGATTCCAAGGCGGTCGAGGTCTGATCTTCTGCTTTACGTGGTTTGGCTGGCATGTTTAAGCGTATACTAAAGCAACAATTCTGATAAGTCAATTATAAATTAAAAGCCTGTTCTATTTCTAAAAAAATAAAGGATTATTAAAAGACGTTCTGACTGTATATTTTTTGGATTTAATACGGAGCTGGCATAGAACGCGTGTTATCCACTCATACTGAAACCGGAAGTCCCAAACTATTTTACATTTGAGTCTATTCTTTACATAGAACTATAGAATGATTTCAAAAGACTTTTTCACAAGTTCCATAATGAATGTTCTTTTTGAGTGTTTTTACACTGAATAGCAGTGTAAAGTTGCAGACTTTCAAGGTCAGAACCAGTCATTTAGAATCCATTTTTCTTTATGGCAGAAATTGGAAATGTGAACTTGTACCACTGACCAACAGAAAGCTGCTTTGTTTGTAAGTGAATTCATACAATAGACAAAATTGCCAATTCAATTCTACACAAGCGTCCAGGGTTGTATAAATAATGCTACTGTTTGCAGCAATATGTTAGATGCTCTTCAAACAAAGACTAAATGTAAGTAATATTCTCTGTGGTACTAAAGAATATAAATATCTAAGTGATAGTGGGTGGAGTTAGTGTAAATAGCATTCACAAAGTTGGCTATTCGAAATTAGTGCAAATAGACAATACCGAAAAGAAAAAGTAACCACTGCTTTAAGAACTCACAGATGCTCTGTTTATGATAATAAGCAAAAGCACCTACCATGAGTTCTTTGATGTAGTTCAGGATTCAGGTCAAAAATGCAGAGCCTCTGCTCTCTCTTCCCGTCTGTTCTTATTAGCTATGAAAAGAAACACAACCACAGGTCATGGCACATATTAAATCACACCAAGCAAACAGCAAAGCAAATTCATGTCCACAAAAGCACAATAAAACATGCACAACGCGGAGAAAAAACAGCACTCCTCTACACTGAAGACTGAAAGAAAAGCTTGGCACAGGGCAGGTAGTAAGTATGAATCTTGGAGTGCGACGAGATTGAGGATTCATTATTGATGACATTCCCTGTGGTGCACTACTCTGAAACAGCATGCGCGTGAATTTTTCACTTTGCAGCTTGAGTAAAGAAATGAACTGGGACAGAATGAGCATCATAGCAGCTTTAATCAATCTAAACCCACGACTGAAGAAGGTGAAATATTAATGGCTGCCGTTACTTATCAAATCCGTTGCTTGGTTAATTGCTCTTTATTGTTCGACGCCAAACTGATTGCATTTTGCCTGTTATGCTCGGTGCTACTAATCTTGATTAGTGTCTGAGGTCATGAATAATTTATTAGAAACAGCATTCCTAGCTAATTACCTGTGGCTGATTCTCACTGTTGGAGAGGAACACCAACCGTGTGCAGCTAACAAGTCTTAATGCTTTAACTTTCTGCTATTCATATTGTTTTGCCACTAGAGTCTTCTATAGCTGCAATGTGCTGTTGGCCAATTAAAATTAAATTAAAATTAAAACACCCTTAAAAATAAAGGGTCTTTCTTTACTTTCACATCCACGGAATGTTCCAGTGCACAAAAGTGGAAAAGGGTTCTTTAGAATATTATTCTCATAAAGAAAAAAAAGGGTTCTTTTGAGAACTGTACATTAAAAGGTTCATTGGGGAACCTTAAATGGCTCTTATTACATTGCTGTAAAAATCAATTTTGGAACCCTTATTTGGGGGGCCACGAAAACATTATTTATGATAGCACTGAAAGTTTTGTGAAAACTGCAGCAGGTTTTTCCTATTTAAGGGTATATTAATGTAGGGAGAAGGATAATGTAAAAGAAGTATAATAAAATCCAGGATGCTTATGTTTTAACACAAAGAAAACATTTTCTGAGAAGTGTTTTGTAGAAAAAGAAAGTGTGTTTTAGCTTTGACCCGGCAGACCAGAATTCCCTTGTTCTCCAAGCACGCTACACTCCCTACAAAACTGCATATACAGAATATAATTAGTTTATACAACAATTGCTTCTACAGTATAGCGACACACAAGAGGAGAAAATAGAGCCGCAAAAAAGTCAATTTCCCGGATATTTAAGGGTTTTCCAGTGAAATACTAAATTGTGAAGCAAGATTACATTTACAAAAACAACACTCAAATATATATGTTGATATCTAAAGGCTTCCTTTACTCAAACCTCTTTTACAAACCTCTTTCACTCCCAAATCAATGGAATTATATGGCATTTAAGATCGACCACAGCGTACACTGATTGGTCATTCCCTGGTAAATTGATTTGTTTCTGTTGACCTTACAGTCTAAGGGGACCGTGCGCTCTTTAATTGTGTTCTCTACACTTGCAAACATTGTTTCCTCCATCTAGAATCAACAAGGGGTTTGAACAAAAGAGCTCAAAGGGCATGTGCATTTTGTTTATCTGCGTCTATGCTAAAGCTCCCTTTTCAGTCGGCGATACATTCGAACAATGCAGGATGACTTAAAGTTCTAATAGATTACCACAGAGGATGGGCAATAAAGGATGTGCTTGTTGTTATTTGTCATTATTCACTTTCACTGCCTTACCTCTTCCCCTCTCTGTTTCTGATCATGCTGTGCAATTCACATTCACAATGAGTGACACATCCTACAGGACGTCTATCCCTCTGGAAAAAATGTAATGGCTGGGTTAGCCAACTAGTCGAGTCATTCGAAGCATATGCCACTGTCCAACTCAATCAAAAAAACAACAACATTAAACTCATTGGACTACATAAAGCCAAAAGGTCCATGCTGGGGCTGAGTGTCAGACTTGTGTGCCCTTGCCCTGTGTTTTGCTCCCCAAGTATCCGCCTTTGCCCTTATTTGATTGTTCCTGTCTTTGACTAGTTCATTGTGTTAATTTGGTCCCAGCCGTGTTTCCCAGGTGTTTTCAGTTCTCCCATTATGTCCTTGTGTATCCTAGTCTACCTAGTCGGTCCTGAATGTTCTAATGTCATTTGTGGGTTTAAGAATTGAAAAGCAACCTTTGGTTTATGCCCTGTTATGACTGATCATTACCACAACGCGTGACAGGAGGACCGACTATTCGCAATGATGGAGGTTGCCGCTAGCTTCCTCCGTCTTCACCAACTAGATCTCCTCTTCTACGCTGAGGAGTTCTGTAGGCTAGCACAAAAGGTGAAGCCAGCCCTTCGTCCACAAACCCGCCGACAGACCCAAGCGTAGAGCGTCGTCTGCAGCTCGCGCTGGTAGAGCGCCCCCGATGCCCGCGCTGTAAGAATGGCTGCGTGAGTGCCCGCCGGAGGCCGCACCGCATTGACGTCCGCCGGAGCCTGCTGCTTCTGCTTCTGAGTGGCGTCCAGTGCCAGCTCCCCGTAAGCGCATCCCAATCCCTGAGAATCTAGTCTGCCAGTCACGTCCAGGAGTGCCATTCCTGATCCTGGGAATCTAGTCTGCCAGTCACGACCCTTCCAGTTCCCCCTGGATTCTGTTCCGCAGTCAGGGCCTGGAGAGCCGTTCTTGAGTCCTTTTCCCGAGTTATGGGACAGGGGCTTGGACCTGGCCTCCTATGTATCCCAATCCGCCATGGCCTCCTGAGACTCCCGATCCACCATGGTCTCCAGAGGCTTTTAAACCGTGACTCTGTCCCCTTCCAGCCTCCAGGGTGACCACCCCCCATCCCTGTTGGTTGTTTTGAGGTGTGAGGATGCACCTTCCGGGAGGGAAGTGTTGAAGAATTAAGAAGAATACTTTGGTTTATGCCCTGTTGTGACTGATCATTACCACAATGCGTGACGCTGAGACTATAGGTTATTAGGGTTTTTTTTTTTACCTTTAGTTCCAGCAGTAATATTAAGAGATTTACTTCATAAGAAATGACAAACCACAGATGTAATGTTTCAATCCTTCATTCTTCAAATGTCTCATATTCCAATATTTTTCAAAGAATTGCAAAGGCATTTGCAGATGTCTGGACTGAGCCCCGAATACTTCCTGACACTCGATATCGTCTCTGAACTATATTGATAAAAGACATAGCCTCAGCACATATGTAAGCAACATCTCTGCCTCAGACACTTGATCGATGCGTCTGATTGAAATGTGGTAGAAGCCGTCCAGGTGTCCTCTGACCTTGTGGCAGGTGTCTGACAGGGGCTTTAATTGCAATCCCCTGAGAAAAGGGAGGCTGTCAAAGCGTTGAAAGAGTCATATGGTACAGCTCCTGGCACAACACTCAGTGCTGTGATAATGACCAGCTCTGTACACACTTACTTAGTGTTTTCTCAACGCAGTCTGTTCTTGTCTTTCATTAAAACCTCCCTCTCCCTTTTTAGGCCTCAATGCCGAAAAGGCCTTAGTCTCTGGGGAAAGACAAAGTTCAGGGCATCAAAACTAGCCTTTGAAGCCCAGCGATTAAACCAGTTGGAATAGACCAAAAGGGCTTAAAGGTGTGGGGGTTTCAGCTTCGCCAATTAGGCACAAGAAAAGTGGTTAACATGCAAACCAAGAGGTCCATTTACCACTGTTTTCTATCAGAAAGGGTTATACAAACAACAGACAGAATAAATGATCTGATCTTGTCAATAATGAGCTAATGGTTGACTATATTGATTCATTATGGTGAAAGATGTTTGATTAATATAAATCTCTCACCCTGTCAATAGAGAGTAGTTTAGTAGTTTATTTAAAAAAAAAAACACACACAAAAAAAAACAATATTTGCAAAATTTTTATAAAATGAATATCATAGCTGGATTAAAGATAAATAAAAAATGGGGCAACCACAAAATTAGTAATTTCCCTATCTGCACTATTTAGTCACTTCTAGATGTAAAAAATTGTTAAAAGTCGCATTAAAAAAACGTTATGTAAACTTAATATATAATGTGGTTAAGAGAAAAAGGATTTTGGACCAAGAAGATTTCACAGTGGATGGGACACCTTACCATATATGTTGAAAAACTGAAAATAAACATTGCATTATATGTAATTTTACTGTAAAATAATGTGAAATTTAAAAGTAAAAAAAAAAAGAACTGCCATATAATTTACAATGAAAAACTTTAGTTCATGAAATACGCATATACTGTGTTTTAAATAAGATAACCCTTTTAACTATTAACTTTTCCTCAATAAATTCTTAATTAGCTGCTTATTAATAGTAAGTAAGTTGTAAGTATGTTGTTGGGGACTCCCAAAACCAAAATATGAACCTTCATAACCCATAACAGGGGCACTTTAAATAACTGTGTTTTTGATTTATTATTACCAGTAGTGTATATCAACATTTACTGTTTTTAATGAATGTTTATAGCATTATTTAATGTCGTTTATTACCATGATGGTGTATTGTTTTGTGTTTGACTCTATACACGATGAGAAAGGTATAAAAAGTCACACATAGTGCACATTAGTACCTCATAAGTACATAAAGTATTAGTACCTAAAGTGTGCATATAAATACCTTTAAAAAAAAAAAAAAACATTTAGTATTTTTTGATGAGGTAGCACCCCCAGTGAACCTTTGCACTTTTTTTTTCTGAGGGCGCATTTGTTGAGTTTTAAGAAAAGTAAACCTACAGTGATAATTATGGTGGTGGTTGTCAGTAGATTTTATGGTACAAAGCAGATTTTATCAAGTAGATAGGTAACATTATATAACTTGATAAAATATACAGTTACTGTATATATGCCATCTTATAATACCAGAAACATGTCATCATTTTATATGATACATTTCTGGCAAAAAAATTACGGGATATTGTTAAGCAACCAAAAATTGTTATCCCTGTTGCCTAAAGTAATTCAGCTCGGAGTCACCCAAGTTTCTAAAGTAAGTGCCAACATCTGTTGTCAGTTTCAGGTTCTTGTTAAAAGATCTGCCAAACATCATAGCTGTCGCGTCTACTGTACTTTTATTCCATCTTTTTTCACTATAAGTCAAAACAATACATGTTCAAAAGCAAAAGCAGCATTACATGTCTTTTGTAAAATGTAGTGTTCATCCTTCTCTTTTTTTATCCTTAGCGTGTACATTGTTTATTTAGTTGTGCTGACACAACCTGTCGTAAAATTTCAAAGCACAATCTGTCGGACAGGAAGCACTTGGTTCCCTGCGTCTTTCTTAATTAAAACCAGAGGAAGAACTATTTAGTCCCTTACACAAACACAGGACTTTTCTCTAGCCAGTTCATATTCCCAAAGCAATTGGTTTGAAAAATGAGCAGATTTTGCTGCTTGGTCTCAGGAACAGCAGGGGATTTGGAGGACTAACCAAGCTGCATGCTGTGTCAACACCAAACATTCTCTGCTGTCAGTGTAATCCCATTCACCATGGGAAAACAGCACGGTACTTCACCACAACAGAACGAGAGTGGGCCATGGTGGCCAAAAAGGGGCAACAGGATCTCAAATGAAATCATCTGTTGACGGATCCCTTTGTAACTTGATTCGAAATGGACTGATTTTAGTTCAAATTAAAAGGTACAAATGAACTTCGGCACAGAAATTATAATGTACAGCATGAAAAAAAAGTAGACATGAATTCATGCTGAGTTAAGGTTTACATTTAATAGTAATTAACCACCTCTTATGGTTTTTCAGTGTAAATTAAAAGTGCCTGTTTTTATTAAAAAGTTTTTTCTATAGTATTACCTATAGATACTGAAAAACTGGAAATTACCTAGTAGTGGTAATTTATATTTTCCCCTTAAAAATCATAGGCACAGTATATTACAGTACATATACATAGGCTTTATGCAATAATAACTATTTTAAAAAATATAAAAGATTTTGTATTTTTTGAAAGATGCTGTTGTATTTGCTGTAGCTGCATTTAACTGATCAAAATAAATAAAACACTGAAAATATTATTAAAATGTAAAATATATTTAATATGTGATTTATCCTAAATGATCATTACTCCAGTCTTTAGTGTGACATGATCCTTCAGAAATCATCCTGATATACTCATTTGGTGCTCAAATAATATTTCTTATTATTATTGATACTGAAAAGTTATGCTATATTTTTGTGGAAACTGTGAGATATCTTTTTGGATTTTTTTTTTTTTAACTTCACAAGAACAGCATTTATTTCTTTTATTATTTAATCATGTAAAAGTCTTCAAAAAGCAACAATAACTTACTTCTCAATCTCAAAATTAAAATGAGTATCTGTTCACCTCAAAATATCCCAAAAATGACAAAAGCACCAGACTGCTATCCCCTCTCCACCCACATCCTCCTCTCAAGACACCTAATCAGTGGATTTCAAGTGCATGAATATGAGATTTTGATACATGCATATAAAACCGCAGGATCTGTCAGACAGAGATTCGGAAGGGAAGCTGGATGCTATAATTGATCTAGACTGAGATTCGACATAGCTGGAGGCTTGAATGGTAATGCTGCACTGCGCCGATTTCATGGGCACGACCGGAGGAGCAAAGAGAGCAGAAGTCATGCTGGGATATAAGCACATCGAGCCTTAGAACAGAATAATTTTCCTCATCAGACAGGAGCTCAACAGTGGGATCTCCTCATAAACGGCCACATTTTGTTTAACCCCTACACCTCTGTGTGGTTTGCAAAAGCTCTGGCTTTGCCTGAAAGAATTGTTACCACTTATATCTGGTGCAAGACATTCTTTAAACTTAGTTTTGCCTAATTACACAATAAAAGACATTGTTAGCAGTTCAAAGCAAAGCCTTTGGTACAAGATAATGAATTAAGGGCTAAATAGGATTCACCAAGGTCCTTTAGACATCAATAAAGCTTGTAATTTTCCTATAATCAGTTCATAAAATGCTTCTGCTTTGCAATTTCCCAAAATCCCATAACCCTCAAGAAGTAAAGAACAAGACATGCTAGGGTAGATATCCTGCTTTTTACAGGATCTCAGGAGGAGACTATCCGGGAGGGGTAGGTGGCAAAACAACCAGACATTTTTCCACAGTAAGGTCTCATAAAAATCTCTCAGCGCTTTTAGAAACATTCCTCCCCCTGGTCATGGGAGCTCAAGCGCCGAGATGTCAAGAGGAATCACGCTCAACGCAAACACACAAATACTCTCCGAAAATCAGATGCAATCTTCAGGTCCAAATGCAAATACCAGACATAAACATTCTGAGAGGTTTTAAGATTCTCAAAATGTCTTATTCGGCTGGATAAACACTGCAAAAACAGTTCATAACCTTAAAGGCCCCAGGCGGGAAAAATGGAAATTTCAGAAATGAAGACAGTGTATGTGTATCAGAGGAATAAGAGAGGTCATTTAGGTCATTTCTGCTCTGGGATGTAAAACCTGAGGTTAAGTGGTCACTCCGAAATGCTCTCTAGGAGAACAAGGGCTTCAGCTCACCAGCAGTGGGAACAGCAGTGTGAAAGATTACATCACGATGATTTATGGCACATGAGGAGGAGTCAGAGAAACTATGGAACATGAGATCATTTGGAGGGCATCCAAGAAGAGGTCTCAATAGGAACACAAGTCAGTTGGTTACCACCACAGAAGATGATGGAACAGCAGTGGGACAACAAATGAATGTGCTGAGAAAGTTCATAAGAGAACATCTCAGGCTCGCACATACTGTATCGCAACACACATGCTGCAAATATGAGCTTTTTTTAAGGATGGCATGTGTAAGTGGGAAAAATGGAAGAAGTAAATCAGTGTATGGAAGGGTCTCTGTACCATTGTCAAATTAGTGAAACTTTTTATAGATAAAACAGGTTAAAAAAGCTGGATTTTTAAAACCCACAGCAAAAATCTTATTTTTTATCTATATTTTAAAATGCAAAATAGCACATGGATTTCCTTTCGAGGTAATTTCTACTGTGGCATAACTCTGGGTGGGTCACCGCTGCAGTTGTTCATTAGATGAAAGGTAAAACATGCCGTTTACAGCTGATCTTGTAGGCCAATTCTTGTTCCATATGTCTTCAATTGCTTCTGAAAGCCTCTAGCCAAGTCTCGAAATTTAGTTTCTGCTCTCCAAAACAAGCGTAAACAGGGCCACACAGATTATCTGACTCACTTTGACTCAGTTCAGATCTCTTTTTGGACTGCATTCTGCTGACTGACACTTCTCATGGAGCTCAATGATTTGCTTGGTGGGAAGAACAATAAATCTATCCCATTCACCACATTTGTTGTATAAAACCTATGATTAATGCAAAACTCAAACCTTTGGTATGTGGAAGAAAGTAAAAAAGAAAACTGTAGCAAAAGTGGCACATGCAACTCAAGCTATACAGAATCCTTCAAATCCCAAAAATTCAAATGAAAAACTTGCCTTCTGATGTAGCTCGCAAATATGGCCTGCCAGACACATCGCAGCAGGATAGTCTTTAATATGAGGCTGAGCAGGCGTAAAAGATGACAGGATTTTCATTTTTAGGTTAACTGTGCTTTTAAATTCAAAGGCCAGGTAAGTTATTGAGGCACAATATTTAAGAGCTCATAGGACAGAACTGAAAAGGGTCTTTATCATTCTATTGACTTCAAACTATAAAATTAAGCTTTGATCAGTGTGGTGTGACAAAGATATGAGATATGAGTGAACCACATCAAGCATGCTCAGTTTTATAGTGTCTATCACCCACTGAAATCAATCAGTCAATCAATAAATGAACAGTTGAAACATATGTTTGATCATTAGGGTCATACAAGGTTGTTATAAGGCACTAATATGGAAAATAAGTTTTGTTAAGTTTAAGTATTTGATTGAGTTGGGGATGTAGAATATGGTCATGTTGAACATGCACTAAGCACTAAAAATAGACCATATGTTCATAATAGGCATGCTTATAACTACTGTAGTTAATAGTGAGACCCGGTCCCTTTACTACAGTGTTAGCATTCTATAAATGTAATAAAAAATGTTTGGCATGCATTGAAAACGTTTTCACAACTAAACATTTCTTCAAGACTAATAATGGATGACACACATTTTTCCACACACAAAAAAAACAAATTAAGCATTTAGGCAAACAGAAATCATTTACTTTCCCAATTATTAATTAAAACTCTGTTTATCTACTGTTAATTTCTCCAAATTTTAGGCAAACAATGAAGCCAGTGACTTCCATTTCTATTGTTCTATGTTAATGGAGTTTTATTGGACTATTTTAGGTCTGTGCACTGCTGAGGGAGCATCTCATATTCTACTCTAAGACATGTTGGCAGGCAAAGAAGCGCAGCGCTGAAATATCCTTTTTCGGTTGATTTACACCATCTCAGATGCCACGGCCTCTCAGGACCCAAGAAAAACATTACAACTTGCCAATCATAAGATTATCCCGAAAGAGCAAACAGCTGGAGAATTGCCTGAACTGCTGGATCTGATGTTTTCCGTCTTACCGTCTCAAGCAGGTGGTTGTAATTAAGTCAGTGTAATGTGGCCACTAGCTGGCAAAAGAACATGTGACTAATTATTGGGACACAAGCCCAGGTTTATCATTTCCTGAAGCTCTCCTTCTTTGACCTGCAACGAGGATTTAGGTTGCCAATCACAGCCCAAAAATGCGGCACCAAATCAGAATAAGCACCTTGTAACCTTCAGTCTCGAGCGATCCTGTTCTCTCCATCAACAAAAACGCAAGCTGGCACATTCAATTTATGTTAAAATAATCAGTAACATGCAAATGATGCTCGCACAAAGCATTTACTACCTTTGAAGGGTGCTCAGTCTTTTCCTCCGGCAGTTTCCAAATACGAGCAGAGATTAGAAAAGGAAGAGATTAGACTTCATGGTCTATTTCATCCATTCTCCAGCCTAATCAGTGGGGAATGATATCACTGCCCTAAATATTTCCTCAGCAGCTTGAATGGAGAAGCGTGTAGTTTCCTCATTAATGACCACACAATGTGACAATACACCACCTTCCTGTGATCACGTTATCTCATGATTAAAGAAGGCAGTTTTCTTCATGGCCCAGCACTGAACCGAAAAAGCTGACTGACAATCGCTCTCAGAATGAGGCCTGGGGCTTCAAAACACCACCCTAAAAGCCACGAGATGACTTTAACTTTAGTGACCCAAGAAATCAGTTGAAAGCCACATATGGGTAAAGAAGCCTGGCTGAAACATTTATAGCATCTCATAAAAAAATCACGAGGAGTAAAACTAAAAAGTACAGAACATGTCAACTTAATCTGCTATTAAACACCAGGCATATAGCGGCATCTGATGTGGCAGACTTGTAGGAGGAAGTTGTCAAATACATTATGAGGAGACTGGGGAAATGTTCTGGAGAATCGAACATGAATTGTACCTGACGTGAACACTGACATACAAATGTTTTTGTCGGTTCAGTTGTGGTTTTGTCACTTTAATTGAAAGCATTGTGGTTCTTGCTGACAGAGATGGTTACTCACAGTACCATTCCAAAATTTGGACAGAATTTATTGAACTTCTTAGAATCAGAATACCTTTGTATCGGCTAAAAGACAAGCTTAAACGTTTAAAACAAATATAAACAACAAATATAATAGACAGTGGCGGTTCTAGACAAATTTTACTAGGGGGGCCAAGAAGGGGCCAGTGTTTTACCAGAGGGGCACATTAAGCAATGACAAAAAAAAAGACAACAAACCTCGGGTGTCCCCTAGGTCCGCTGTCAGGCTTTGGTCGTTCTACACTTACAGCACGGCGGGATTGTGTTCCCATAGCATTTTAGCAGACACGAGTGAAGTGTCGAAAGGGAACGTACAGACACGGGAACGAGTACTGCGTTCCTTGCCGTGCTGCAAGCGTTCGTCGCTTCAGTCGAAGTAACCTGAATCCGGCTGTGTGCTCAGTGTTGCGAACTTTTTTCAATGAAAAGAAGCTAAAGCCAGCTTGAAAAGTCACTAGATGTCGCTGGAGTACCTCATACGTCAATTTGCATATTTATTACGTCAGTGCGTCATATTATCTTGCTTCTCTGTAGTCACATAATGTATTTTA
>JAUMHG010000019.1:2073823-2084591 GCA_032359395.1 Enteromius anoplus
ATGTCCATGTACTGAACTGTTATTATTCAACCATGCCAAGGTCAATTCAGTTTTCCATTCTATGGCACCTTTAAGTCTTTTCAACCTGATCAAATAGGCTTACGTATTATGCAATTACATGCATATACAGTAAGAATTGCAATAGCTTAGGGTCTGCGAAACATTCAGACAATGCTCGCACCTCCCCCTGAGCAAAACCCCTCTGACAACGTTTGCACAACCTTTGCATCTCCCCCTGAGCAAAACCTTCAGACAACGTACACTAACTTCATATTATAACTGTAAAAAATACATTCAGACATTTCTAAAAGTTAGCTTTTTTATAATAAAGCTTTCTTTTTGTAGTCTAGATGATTTTAATCTGAACTATCCTTCACCAGATATGCCCAGGAAAGATTGTGCACAAAGATAAATCACAACATTCAGTTTGTGAAGTGGACACATAAAATGTGCAGGAAAGGCTTGCTTGATATTAGTGAATCATGACTGCCTGCTCTAGCAAAGCACATAAAATGTCTTAATGAATATCTGTTAATGTGTTTTGTACACACTAGGCCTTCAATAAAATGCAGTGATGCACAATGCGGTCTATTAAGCTGCGAGTCTGCGTCATCTTGTGTTAACTAAAAGGTAGTAGGCACCATTTAATTTTATGAGTTTCCATGAAAACAGTAATAGATTCCACATACTGTGGAGATACCATCATAAAACTTCAGTGTAGAAATTGACAGATTCTACGTTTTACATCATTTTAAAAATTTGAAGAAAAAAAAAACAATCAAATGAATCTAAATCTGGATGTAGCGCATATTTGTCTGTAGCCTATACAAGGACAAGTATACTCCAGCATTTAAGAATACTACTAAGTTCTAAAAAAAAAATATATTTTTATATATATATATATATATATATTTATATAGGATTAGTTGATTAAGTGGAGGTTAATCATTATCCACAGGAGCAGCACAGGCTCAGATTACTGCCAGCTATGGTGTTAGTGATGAATTCTGAGTTCAGGCATTAAAACTGAATCAATCTCTATGTGCTACAGTGGCATCTAGCGTCCTAATTGTGTAAGGCTGGTAGTTTTTGTACACCGATTTTTGTTTTAAATAATGTATTTTGTGTTTAATTAACTGCTTTTCTGTGCCCAGGTGTCATTAAAGTCTTCGATATTATAGCCTGCTGTAAATATATATAAGTACCAGGACAGGGCCCACTGATAAAAATGGTGTCCTGTGAATCCAAACCCTATTGCTGCCTTCATTATTAGACCTATTAATTATGAAAAATGAAGAAATCTTTAAAAGGACAGGTCTATATGTGACCCTAGACCTAAACCAGTCATAAGTAGCACAATATATTTATAGCAATGTACTATGGGTCAAAAATTTATTTTTTTCTTCAATAGGATTTTAAGTAAGTATCATGTTTCATGAAGATATTTAGTAAATGTCCTACTGTAAAAACGTGTGATTATGGACAACTTAAAGGTATTTTCTCAATATTTAGATTTTTATTTTTTGTTTTGCACCCCCAGATTCTAGATTTTCAAAAATGGACCTTTATGACTGGTTTTGTGGTCTATATTGTGTTTTTGTCTCCGCTATCAGGGTTTAATTTATCTAGTTTTGATTCGTCACTGATCTCTCAATATCTTATCATAATGATAATATGAATGATTATACTGGCTCCTCCTCTTCAGGCACCTGTTCAGCATGTGACTCTGCCTCTGGGACGGCCACAGAATTGCAGGCCCTGTGTCACATTTCAATTTTTTTATTTTTTATTTATTGTTTTCTTTACACTTTGTATCTTGTTGGAAATAAGGAGGAGCTTCATTGATAATGATAAAAAGTTGCTGTTTCATGAATACTCAGTGTAGTAATTCCTAACTAGCTATCCGATAGCAATGCGCAAGTGTGTTAAATAAAAACACATTAGTGTGTAGTTAATTAATGATAAGATTTCCAAGTGGGAAGAGTATATATCCCAGCTCAAGGTTCAAGACCCAGCAGTTGTCACAGAGAACGCAGAATGAGTAAGCCATTTATTTACCTCTCCATTCTTTAGAGATTTATTCGAACTGATACCTCAGGATAGGATTTTCTAGAACTGTTTGCATTGTACAGGTGGTTTTGATGCCATGGTTTGAGTAAAGGAGGTGTTGGTTTTATATTTGTGGGTAGTAGTTAATAATTGTTTTGATGAAATGTGGAAACAGACGTGTTTTGAAACGTTCAGCTCTTAAGGAATTGTTGGATGAAGGTTCATAAGACCCAGTAAACTGAAACTTTCTTTACAGTGGACAAAGAAGATTTACAGTTGACAAACGTCTCGTATGGGAATGAACAAGGTGTGGACAATCCAGCTTTTGTGAAGGTAGGCTTGAGGAAGAGTGAGGTAGTGCTCTATAAAATGTTAAGTTAAATTTTTTTTTTATATTCTATTCTTAGGAGGATAAATTAACAGATGAACTGAGTGAAAGTGACATACAGGAGTCAGAGAAGGAGTCAAACTCATGCCTAAGGTGTGGTTGTGAATCTAATCTGTAAATACGACGTCATTCAGATTTTATTGTCAAAATATTTGGAAATGAGATTCCTTTGAAATAACATAATGTCACCCTAATTAAGAAATATACAGAAAAATGACATTTGCAAGATCTTTAGCTATGTATTCATTGTTCGCCATAGAAAAGCATGTATACCCATCACGGCCACAGAGATCTTCTGCAAGACACACTCCAAAATAATCAAATACATTGTTTTGGCAATACTTGCAGCAGGTAACATTTTTCCCAGTTTTATATCTATAATTGTTTTTAATTAAGCGTGTTGATATGATGAGTAAATAATGTGCAATATGTTTCCATGTTTTAAATTTTAGGTTATTTGGCGTACTTCATTTACGCATGTTATTTAAACTTCCAGAGGGCAATTGCTTTGGTTGTCCTCACTTGTCTGGGGGTGTTTATTCTTGTGTGTGAATTGGTGAAGAAGTACAAGGGTGACAGCATAAGAAAGTTCTTCAAGCCTGTGCAAAGGTGTTTCAAATCCAATATCAGATGGATAAAGTGGTGAGTTTGACACCGTTCTAAGATTTATGATCTGTTTTTAAAGTTTTTTATCTCAGGCTTATTGTATGCTGACTTCCTCCTCAAGAAAAAAAAAAAAAAATCGTATTATCAATGTTATCACATTGTGCTGAGAAGTTGGAATACTTTGTAACATTCTAAATGTCACACAACTATAATTTTGACTAATGCAGTGCACCCTCGCTATTAAGAAAAGCCTAAGCTATTAAAACATTTCCACTGACATCCAACATTTCAACTAACGTTATATATATTTAGTTGGAATGGTTTGGAGGTGACTAAAAGACCACTCCCTCTGGAATTTTCTATTGTATATTTAAAGAGTTTTTAGCCTGCTGCTGTCAAGTTGCTACAGTACATCATGGCTACAACTAGCACAACAATGTTAGCTTATGTACTTTAATTGCAACTTGTTAGCCACTTGAGTTTTTAAAGGTCACCTGTTTGATGTTTTGACTGTGTGCAGTTATTGTAGAACAAAACAGCAACATCAGTCTTTATTCTAAAAACCTTCAGGAAATCCCTGAGTGATCCCATAGTGAATAATTCTTCCAAACTGGCCTGCAAATTGACCCTAAAAGAATGGTTCTCAAACAGGAGGCTGTAGAAAAAAGGATTTAAGTAAAATAAATAAATAAATACTATTAATATACTAAAGTAAAACAAATATAATTAATAAATTAAAATGCAAAGTGAAGCTGTAACCAAAAAGCAAATTTTATTTCTTTAATATAATAATAATTTTAAAAAAGCACTGTAGAACAGTTCTGAAATTCTGAATAAAAGAAGAATTATGTTTAATTCATTTAATATATCAACGTGCCAGGTTTCTGTTAATAAGAAAGTTAAAAAAAAGCTAGGAAATAGCTTATATCTGTAAGCCTTTGAGTGTTGTGTTGGACAACAGGGGGTCGAAGTGGTTGAGAACCACATCTCTAAATAAACAGAACAATATGTGATTTTAAAAACAGGAACCATAATTGTACATAGACCATGGATGAGATGGATAACAGAAATGTGTGGACTGGTGTGAAAAATGCAGATAACATGATCACAGTTGAATGTCTTTAATGTCTTTAATTTGATGAAAATACAAGTCCTAAATCTCCACATGATGATCAATCATTCAAAAAGTATCAACTAGTAAATTCAAAAGTCCACAGTTAATCCCGAAGGCATACAAAAAGTTCACAGGAATCCATTCAAAAACAAAAGAAATGTCATTGGTCCCAAAAAGTAATTACCATAAGTCTGCAAAGTAAATTTAAAAGGCATTCAGAAAGATTAACAAAGAAAATCTGTGAGTGACTCCAAACAGTTTCAAAGAGCAACTGACCTAGACTTGCTCAAGGCGTGGGAAACATGGAGCAAAGGGCTCAGGAGAAGGGTGGCTTAAATGCACAACCAGAAGCAAGGCACAAGTGAGAACTATTAGAAATAATTACAAAGACTGATATCCCGGGCAGGGGCCCAGGAGCAATACTCTGAGCCATAGCGTTCCAAGTCCACCAGGTACTGAAGGGATCTCCTTACAGTACGTGACGAGACCATGTAAGCAGGCTGGCCCTCAGTGATCAGAGAAGAAAAAGGAGGTCTGACTGGAAAGAAGAAGAAACATCAGGGTTTGGTGGGATTTATTTTTGTGATGTAGACAAGAACAGACGGTTGGTAACTGGATTTACTTTCCTTGAAATAGCCTATGGAAAGGACTGATGAATCACTTTGGATTTAAACCCAAACTGGCACTCAAAAGTATGCTGATTGCTGAGGAATGCAGTATACTCTTTTCAGTTGACAAAATATGCCAAAGTCTCTTCCTTAATTGTAAACCTCCAGAACTTTCTTAGAAAGAAATCAATGGTTCAAGTAGCACCGGGATGGCAGGTAAGGTGAGAGTTTTGACCAATGAAAATCCTGGGAACGGCTAATGCTTAGGAATAGAAGCCCATTAGCTGGTGTCCAGCTACATTGTCACGTTCATGTTCTTGAACTTGGGCCTTCCTGGCTTCAGTTTCTTATCTAACTGGATCCACCACCTGGTTTGTTTGTATAAATGTGCTGAATTAAAGTTTTTATAATTTATTTTAGCTTAAAACTACATTTGTTAACAACCAAATAATCAAAAGAGATAAAACCTGGACAATCTAATGAAACCTGTATAATGGATAAAGGTATTTGGCAAAAAGAACATACTGGAGGATCTTCCCCAAGGATTAAAAATGTGTGCGGAGCAACCACCTTAGAGCAAAGAATAATGAGACCTACTGGCTCCTCTTGATCAGTGGGTGAAAATATTCGAGACAGGGAGTCTGGTTTCGAATTCTTGGATCCTGGATGATAGGACAAGGTAAAATAAATAGCTGAAAAACAGTGACCATCGAGCCTGGAGGATTGAGTTGCTTAGCTTGTGGGATGTATTCCAAATTCTTGTGATTTGTGAGGACTAAGAAGTGGTGTTGTGACCCTCTGAGCCAGTGCACTTCTACACCCTAATCTAATTCTGGTTTGACCACCAACAGTTCTCAATTTCCCACATCATAATTTCTTTCATCAGGTGTTAATCCATGTGATGTAGAAGCACAAGGTTGAAACTTGTTGTCAACCCCTCGCTGTGAGAGAATGGCTCCTACTCCCACATCCGAGGCATCAGCCTCAACTACAAATGGGTTTTCAGGATCAGCGGGAGTCAGAAAAGGAGCACTAGTGAAACAGCGCTTTAGACGTCCTTTGCCTTTAGATTTCTACTGGAATTGAAAGGTTTTCCCTTTGGTAATGGGTTGAGAGAGGTGGTGCTACTGCAAGTTCCATAGAAAAAGTCCAAAGGACACAACTTGATCCTCAGGGGTGTTGAATGCATTATGTACACCACATGATTTGCGCTGTGCAGGTCAGGTTTGGTGACTTGGCTCCTTGAAGCATCTATAAGGCAGAGGACATGATCGGTAGAGAGAAACGGTTTTGAACTGTAATTTTGTTTTGGCCACTGTAATAAATACATGGGCACAGTCTTTTTTGAACACAAAGAAAACCCACACCCCAGCAGGGGAGGTTGAGGGCTGGACGAATCATGTAGCGAGGGCTTTCTCAATATAACTGTCCATAGCTGCCTGCTCTGGAGGAGACAATGCCCTATTATTCCACTCTTGGGAGATAAGTTCCTGGAAGCAGATCCATGGAAGAATCGTATGACCAATGAGGTGGTGGCCTTCTGCTTGCTGAAGACCTCCTGGAAAGATGACACACAGGGGCACTAGAGAGAGGTCGATGAGAAGTCATGGGAAGCCTATGATTAAAGGGAATGAAGGATGAGATGGAAAGATATCTTCTCTCGGCGTTGAAGAACGGACAGATGTGAAGTGTTTGGTGAATTATTTCTCCATGACCCAAAGGACAGATGTTGGCCTTGCTTGGCCCCCTGATGAGCAACTGCCCCATGAAGGTCCTGGGCATGTGGCAAATCAGCTGGGTCTATGTCTGGCTCAGTGTAGCTGTCAGAAATGTGTGGACCGGACTATCGGAAAAGAGGTGAACCCAAATGCAGATAACCAGGTCACAGTTCTGAGGTCATGTTTTTACATCTTTAATTTACTGAAAGTCCAAGAAGTTCAGAAAGTCAGCTCTAAATGTTCCAATAGGGCAGATAGGTTTGACAACATTTTCTAAACAGAAATCCCAAGAGTCCACAAAGTAAATCCAAAAGGCAAACAAAAAGTTCTCAAGAGTCCATTCCAAATCAAATGAAATGTCAATATTTCCCAAAAGTAATTCAGATCGGTCCACAAAGTAAATCCACAAGGCTTTCACAAAGTTCACAGGAGTCAATTAAAAAACAAAAGAATCATTGCTTCCCAAAAGTAATTTCCATAGGTTCGCAAAGTAAATCCAAACAGCATTTAAAACGTTTACAAAGAAAATCTGTGTGACTCATCAAAACAAACAAGAAGAAGAAGTGCGATGTTAAAAGCCCAAAACATAAACCATGACAAAGACTTAAACCCAACAAAAAGGCCTCTAGTGGCCAGAAGTAAGTCCACAACCCAGACAATGTATTTCTCTGTGTTTTAGGGTATTCATAGTCGTTGTGGTGGGACTGCTGGTGGCATGGCTGGCAATTGACACACGGAAGCGCCCAGAGCAGCTCATCTCTTTTGGTGGTGTCTGTCTTTTCATTATTGCCTTATTTCTCTTCTCTGCACACAGAACCGAAGTGAGTAATAAAACACACATTCCTGCCCACATGCTTTATAGAACATGCTTATCTCAAAATGTATTTTTTAGACTTTGGATTTCCTACAAACATTATCGGATTGTTAAGGTTACACCTATCATTTCCCAAGGATGAGACAGTCGTAGATGATTAAGAAACATTATTTGTTAATGTTGTTTACATTGAATTCTGTTTAGGTGAGCTGGAGCACAGTCTTCTGGGGACTTGGTATACAGTTTGCCCTTGGCCTGTTTATCATTAGGACAGAGCCTGGTTTTATAGCATTCGAATGGCTTGGAAAGCAAGTTCAGGTATAACATAAAACATCCTTATTATGATGTATATTAGAAAATTAGAAATTAGAAAAATGCAAAACGTGCATTTTCACAGGCTTCTGGATGCCTCTGTATTGTGTAAACTAATATAATGTCCATCATACTCTACATAAAGTTAATGTGTTACAATCTGATTATTTCAAATGCACGAGAGCAAGAAAAATAGAATTTGATATGGCTGCTATGTTCTAAATCATGTCTGTCTCTCTTTTTTAGATATTTCTGGACTACACAAAATCTGGTTCATCATTCGTGTTTGGAGACCTCATTGAAAACATATTTGCTTTCCAGGTTAGTAATGGCACATACTTGACATAAAAATGTATGGATGGCTTTATTTTTAATACTGAATGTTGCTCGATACACACAGGCTCTGCCTATAGTGGTGTTCTTCAGCAGTGTAATGTCAGTGCTGTACTACCTAGGTGTGATGCAATGGATCATCACAAAGGTAAAAATGAAACTTTCAGTCTTGTATTCATTGAATCTATGAGACTTTCAAGATATGTTCTTCATATGGATGTATTATTAATGTATTTTTCTATGCCAAGATTTCCTGGGTAATGCAGGTAACGATGGGAACCTCCTCTACAGAGACTCTCAGTGTGGCAGGGAACATATTTGTCGGTCAGGTAATACTCTGTCATTATTCCTATAATGAACATAATTATTTAAAAAATCAAATGTCTTAAAGCATTTCATGACAAATTTATATGTGCATCAGTTTCTTAGGTCATTAATTGTAGCTCATTACTGTCATAATGTTATTGATTTTTTTTCCAGACAGAGGCACCACTCTTAATTCGTCCTTATCTGAAGGACATGACCAAATCTGAGATTCATGCTGTCATGACTGGAGGGTTCGCCACCATTGCAGGAAGTGTTATGGGTGCATTCATCTCATTTGGTGTATGACAACATACCTTTTATTTATTTATTGAATTTATTACCTTCATGAGAAGCTGGAATGTTTAGTTCTTAAGTTCGCAGTTTGTTCAAGTGATACTAAATCTCCTCTACACAGATCGATGCCTCGTCTCTGATTTCTGCATCAGTGATGGCCGCTCCATGTGCTTTAGCCATCTCCAAATTGTCCTACCCTGAAACTGAAAAAAGCAAGTTCACATCTAAGAGTCAGATTAAAGTGGATGGCGGGTGGGTTCTTCTGTTGAATATGAACTTTAGGTTTCAAGATATTGTATGTTGCATGTTAAAATGTTTTGTGTGTGTGTGTGTGTTCAGTGGTGAACAGAATGTCTTGGAAGCTGTCAGCAGTGGCGCATCTGCATCAATAGGACTTGTGGCCAACATTGCTGCTAACTTGATTGCTTTCCTTGCCATTTTGGGCTTCATAAATGCAACTCTGAGATGGTTGGGAGGCATGGTGGGATACCCAGAGGTCACTTTTGAGGTGTGTATTACCCAATCTTGTGTGGCTTTTTTTATATATATATTTTTTCTTTAATCTAAGATAGTCTGTATGCATGTAAAATAATATTAATAATAATAATGATAATTTATGTGATGGAAAAACTGAATTTTTAGCAGCCATTACTTCAGTCTTAACAGATTATTTAACATTTTATTTAAATAAATATTTTTAAATGAACAAATGAACAGCATTTATTTGAAATAGAAATATTTTGTAACATCATAAATGTCTTCACTTTTATCTAAATTAATGCATTCTTGCTTTATAAAAAAAATTCATCATCCTACAATTGTTTTCATTCAAAAGTGTTTTAAAAGACTTGTTACCCCTCAGTTGATCTGCTCCTACGTGTTTATGCCGGTGGCCTTCATGATGGGAATTCCATACGAGGACTCTTTTACAGTGGCTGAACTTATTGGCACTAAACTCTTCCTCAACGAGTTTATAGCCTATGAGAAGCTGTCAGAGCTCAAAAACAACAGACTTAATGCCATGTTAGAAGATGGCGTGGATAAAAATTGGATCTCAGTAAGTATCAATGTAATGTCTCATCAAATTGTGTATAAACACACCGTTAATAAAAAACAGTCAAATGCATAACCTGAAAAGCATGTTTTTCAAACTACTTGCAGGTTCGATCAGAAATCATCTGCACCTATGCACTGTGTGGTTTTGCTAATTTCAGCTCTCTTGGTATTGTGATTGGAGGCCTGTGTGAGTATCAATTAACAGCACTCGTTTGACGTGTTCTTAAAGGATTTTAGTGCTAATAATGTGCCTTTATGACTTCTTATCACTTTTTCAGTATCACCCATGTTTATAACATATCATTTACTGATTTGTTTTTTATTATTATTATTATTATTCCCTAGCCTCTATTTGTCCACCAAAGAAGAGTGTCATATCTACTTTAGTACTCAGAGCCTTGTTCACAGGCACGTGTGTTTCCCTGATCAATGCCTGTATTGCTGGTAAGCAATCTGTAATTATTCAAATCTGTGTTTTAACTTTTTAACAACACCACAGCACCATTAGTTTAATTCAGCAGACATTTTTTATTCAAAGCAGCTTACATTACATATTAAATGAATAGTCTCAGTGAATGTAGACAGTGATGGGTTATGAATTGCCCTTTGCCAGGTTCAAACTTTCAACCTAACATCAGTAACCAGCACAGTTTAACTATGCCACAGCCCCCCATCTGCTGCTTTTAACTAAGTAAAATGTGCTATTGAGTTTAAGTTTAATATTCTTCTGCCTTTAGGTATACTTTATGTTCCTCCGTTGGACTGTGTGGATCTGTTTAAAAATGTAGAACTCAATACAACTTCATCCAACATTGAAACCTGCTGTTATGAACTTTTCAAAAGGTAAGAAATGATATATTATTGCATTGATTGCAGTGATGTGAAATCTCACTGTTTAAAGGAATAGTTTACCCAAAAATGCCATTTTAGCATGACATCACATGCTCACCAGTTGCAGTGAATGGGTGCTGTCAGAATCAAAGTCCAAACAGCTGATAAAAACACCATAATAATTTACAAGTACTCAACATGACTCTATATTATCGATATTAGCATCAGAAGTGAAAAGCTGTGATTGCAAATCACAACAAGCCATTTTAGCTTTAAACTGTTGCTTCAGACTAAAATATAAATCATAATATAGCTTTCTTCAGTGAGTAAGTTGTATAT
>JAUMHG010000019.1:2096047-2115835 GCA_032359395.1 Enteromius anoplus
ATATTACAGCTGTAGATACTATGTACCGGTGTGTACTTACACTGTGGTTACATACTAGATACACATCTAGTTACTATATGGAAGTACATTAGAGACACTTAATATAAAGTGGGACCTCAGTATTGTAGTTTTACTCGTGAGTATCTGACCTCGACAAACTGAATGGAAGAAATTAACCAGAGAAGCTTTCCACATTAAAAGAGCAGCACCAGAGCACACCTACCGAACACAATCACCCTAGATCAATGATAGTTTTAAGGAGAGAACTTTTCCAGCAAACTGTTTAGGATTATTGAAACAAACCTGGTTGTCACACCAGTTGGAGGTTCTGCTTAAATTTTGCTCAAATCATGTGAAAATGAAAATCCAAAGCCAGAGTGTCTAAACTAGATTGTGGTTATGCCAAATAGGCAATGTGTTTTCATTTTTTTTACATTATCGTGTAATATTTTGTAATTGTTGTGTGTTTAAACTATTCATCTAAGGTACTGTTTTTTTTGCATACTAGGTATGAATTCTGTCTCTGCACCATTTATATTAAAGGGGACACTACATGGTATGATTCTTTAGGGTCAAATGTCAAACCGTTCAGAAAATCAAAACTGGTCAAAATAAAGAAGCTATTGAAGTTTTAAAAAACCTGTTGGCGAGTGAAAATCAGGTTTAAAAGCATGCAGTGGGAATTAAGCCTTAGATACAATGCTAACCTAGAAAAGCACTGAACGTTTAAAACCTGAGCCTTGATTAAACTTGGACCAAATCATTGTTAGCAATCAACGCAACTCTCTTATCCTCCCTCCTCCTCCATCCATCCAGGTCTGGAATCTTTGCGGGACAGCGCCCACTCCACCCCTGTGCGCTCCGTGTCCCACAGCGACTCCTTCATCCCACGTTCACGGAGCCAGGTGACAGACTCCGGCGACGGGACGGCGGTCATCTCCGATGAGTCCTACAGTCCCTCCGACAGCGTTCTGCCCACACCGGTGGCCGAGCACAATCTGGAGCTGGCGGTCTCGCGCCAGATCAACGGCGCCCCCTGCAGCATCGAGGAGGAGAAAGAGTCTGAGGCGGGCACGCCCACCGTGGGTGATATGGGCGAGTTAGGAGCGGACAGTAGGGCGGCAGGCCCCGTGCAGAGCGCAGGCAGGGAGGTTGCGCTCAGCGAGACGGAACAGGTGAATAAGTTTGTTTTAAGTGTACTCCGTCTGCTCCTTGTGACCATTGGACTCCTCTTTGTCTTGCTCCTCCTCCTCATCATCCTCACTGAGTCCGACCTTGACATTGCATTTTTACGTGATATCCGCCAGACCCCCGAGTTTGAGCAGTTCCATTACGAATACTTTTGTCCCCTCAGACGGTGGTTTGCCTGCAAGCTCCGCTGGGTGGGCGGGCTGCTCATTAACAAGTGAAAATAAGGCACTAAAGCTCGTAAAGCCTGCCATGTTGGGGTCGAGAAGACGCTAAACACGTGGAGAGAGAGAGAGACACGGAGGGCATCGACCTGTCCCATGAACCCAGCTCCTTTCATGACACTCCAGCTGACACACGGTGGACCACCAGGCCCACAGCTCCTCTTCTCTTCCACTTTTAGTTCTTTCTCCCCCGTCCATTTTTACACTTTTTTTTTTTTTGTCGTCCTTTTTCTTTTTCTTTTTTTACAAAGACAATTTTTTTCTTTATGGTTTCCTTGTTTTGGATTTCAGGTCATTTCAGGTATTTTATTTTTACAAAAAAAATGAGAAAACAAAACATAAAACTTAATTCAAAGACTTGAGAAGAATATATTGTTCCTTAAAAAGGGAAAATGAAATATTTTGTTGCAACGAGAATGTTGCTTTCATTTATATTTATTTTAAAATAACATTAAAAGTCTCATTAAAGAATGTGGTGCATTAAGTCAAGTTGGTATGGTATAGTAGGTTTGGAAAGCAGGAGAAAGTTTGGAAACCAATGCTTTTCCGAGTTTATGTATAATTCATATCCATCCGTCATGTAACTCTTAGTAAATTCTGAAGGCTGCTATAATTTACCACATCAACGATCAGATCAGAAGAGGGTTGCATGTAAGGTAAGAATGTGCAAGTTATTTTGGAAGCGAGAGCTGAGGAAAGACTGGAAATAATGTTATTTGAATAAAACTGATGGGTACATTTGAGCTCTATTTGGTGGCTTGAGTTTTAGGGTGTCAAATACATTTTAGGAATATAATTGTGTTTAGGAGGTAGCAAGCTGTGAAGTAGAATTCTTTTTAAAAAGGTTCTTTCTAATGGATACAGAAAAATTAATTGGTATAAGTTGTGTTCTGTCATGTGACCCAATAGTGTCAGTATCTGTTAAAGTTAACATGATTGATTTAAAATCAACTAGTACCCATAGATCCAATCTAGCTACAGTAGGTGTGCAATACTGTAAGGGTTTGGTTTTTAAGAAATAAGTACATCAATTTTTTCATCTGTATGTATATTTGCTTTGTTATTATAACTTGTTTTTTTTTCCATTTTGAGTCTCTCAATAGAAAGAAATCCCATTGTATAAAGTAATAATTTTTTATTCCATATCGACCTTGGTTTTAAGTTTGTATTCTGTGGATATCATGCTATGATTATTCTTAATTACAATAACAATGCTGTACTTTTTGTACAAAAAGTAGTTAGTTTCCTAATATATCGACAAGTTTTTCCATGTATATTTTAACAGAAACTGAAATGTTATTTTGTTATTGAAAATTAAATTATACCTTTTTTTAGCTCTGTGTTCCAGATGAGGTCTAGAATCTATGGTGTTTCTGTCAAGGGAGACATGGGAACGATTTTAATCCAGATCTACAATCCATGTCCAATTCACTCACTTATCCAGTAATGAGAAAACGGTCCTTGTGCTTTGTATATTGGCCCTGCATTCGAACAATACTGATGAATTTACACACAGTTTAGGCAAAATACTGTGTGTTTGTGTGTGTATGCTCATATTTTAATTAATTAATGTTTTTGGCAATATGTACTAGAAGGCCAGGTTTAGTCTTTAGTACACTAATTTTATGTATATGAAGAGAGAAGGATTCTTCCAGTGGCGTGCAAGTTGGACAGGGGTTTTATTTTACCATACACAATCTATTTTATGGCTGCCCCTTTGAAACTGCTATTGATGGAATTGTCTTTGTATTTGAGAAAAGTGAAAAATAGAGGAAGTGAATGCAAAATGCAGAAGGAGCGGACATTTTGGTGTACAGTCAAAAATAGTCCACGGGTTGAGAGACAGCAACAGCTAGTGGTAATTAGGGGATGTTTTAGATCTTACACTGGTACTCACAATAATTGCAGCGTTTAGCATTAGTTTGTGACAGCTCACAAGCTTGGCTTTACTAGTACAGTTATTTTCAATGAACATGCTTCAATCCACCAAAATCTGCTGTTGTGTTTGAGGACAGAATCGCTATGGTGCTAGTAAATAAATGCGTTTTAGGAAGCAGTTGACTGTAACGGTAATGGGTTTACTAGCTGAATTGTGTAGTCCAGTCACATGCCTTTATAACCACTTGGTAGAACCGCTGTCTTCCACCAACCACAGGAGCTGAAACTGCTTTTGCTATGATGGACATATATGAGGCACATGGAAAACCGTAGCAGAAGCTGATGAGACACATGGAGAGGGCCATTGGAGTTATGCATGTCCATGTTACCTTAAGTATCCATGCATGCACTTATAACATCTCTGATGTGCCAAATTATAACAGCGTTGTGGTGGCATAAGCACCTTTATATATTTTTTGAATCTGATTAAACGGTTGTTTTCGAAGTACAATAATACAACGGTGTTGCTCTGATGAGTACTTGCATGCCATTGATGATGGGGTGTGATTCAGAATATCAATAAATGGATTTTGAGCTTAGGGGGGGAAAAAGCTTGGAAGATCAGTAAAGTTTAAAAAAAATAAATAATAGAATTGAAGTGGATTTTACTCATTGACAGCATTATGTAGCCTCAGTGGTCAGTCCTGCATGGCAGCGCCATTCAATAAGCAATAACCTGAATTATAGAATCATATAGAATAATCATTTTGATGTTTTTTTGTGCTGTTGTGTAGCAAGTCAGACTACCTGATATTTTCTAAGGAGTTTGGAATGAATCCATTTCCTTTTAAGTTAAACGCAAAATTGCATTTTAACTAAAAGGCTCGTTTTATATGAAGATTATTGCCAAAATTTGCTACATTTTATACTCATTGTGAGCACTTGTCATCTTGTTTGCTGTTCTGAAGTTTTTCGCTTCTCTTCATCCTTGAAATCCTATTGCACAAGTTTCAACTGGTGCGCTGCTTCCTAGTAGATCAAGGGCAATTGCTACTACTGTCCTTGTGTGCTTCTACATCATACTTTTGTCTCTAGACAGTTTTCTTGTACTGTACGGAATGGCCAGGTTTGACTGTGATGAATGTAAGGGTCCAGTCAAGGACAGTTGTTAGCTAAATTGGATCATTTCTTTAATTATCTAACTGGGTTATTTCACAAGGTCCCTCTGTGAACTTTGTACAGAAGTATTTTTATGTGTCATTATAATAAAGTTAAACACTTGCCATGACACTTATAAAAAAAGTAGACTTTCATGAGTATAACTACACTGCAGATAAAGCACTTCCCTGGCTTTAAATATAACTTGACAGCACGAAAATGTTAAAGCCTCAAGCAAGCCTGTTAAAGATGGTGTTTTTAATGTTCAGGATCTGGTACTGGTGGCTACAGCTGTTAGTAGATTCTATTGTGAAATCGTATTGAGTGACAGCTGATCTTCAAAGATTTGGACCGCATTCCAAGTCAGGTCAGGATGTCCTCCATGTTTATAAAAGAGATGCCTAGAGGTAATTCAATGAACTAGTGATGTCTCAGATCGACGGGGTAAGCTTCTGATGATTATTCTACCAGGGACTTTAAATTTCATCATCATTAGAATGAACTGCTCCTTACATGCCTGCATACAAATTCCCAAATTATTTGGTAAAATCTGACTTCACCTGAACCGTAGCTTTAAGATTCACTATGACGCTGAGATCCTTTTTTGAGCTTTTGTCACTTTGCCAGCCCGCACAGTCCCCTCAACAGATATGCACATATAAAATGCATTTGTTTGTGCATAGAGGCCTGTCTGTGGGTGTGTTTTTCTGCATCTGTTTGATTTGGGGCTGAAGGTTACCGTTTAGTTCCTTAATATATGAATATCAAACTATATACAAAATTTGTGCCAAACGCAGTTCCTGTTAAGTCAGATTCATTCCAAAATCATCTTTGTACTGTAGGAAACCTTCCATGAAAATGGTATAAAGAAAATGTTTCACTGATAGTCCCTTGTAACTGGTGCCATGGAAATATTCAAACTTGAAATAAACATTCAAAAGAGTATGAGATATCTTGTGGTTTATAGCTCCCAGTGCAAAAATGCTGTAAGTAGGAATTAAATCAGATGGTTCTCTAATTTAGCTATATAATAATAAATGCTTCACTGTGCCATTTCCCCCCCAAAATATTTGTGAAAACTTACTGCAAGCTATACTGGCCTATTAAAGATGATATAGCAACCTGTAAGACAGCGGTTCTCAATCTGCTCATTACAAGAAAGCTCCTTGCATGAGCTGTGTTCCCAATCGATATGGTCCCTACACAGTGTCCGGTTAAGTTTACTTTCACAAATCCGTGAATGAATGTTCCGAAGTGCTGTACATAAGTGAATTAGACTTAAATGACGTCTCGCACACTTTGAATGGAACGTATAAATTGACTTCGAACTGGAATCAAGGCGGTATATTCAGTGATGTCCACTTCGCAGTGCGCCAACATTCGAATAGAGTAGGGCAGCGGGTTGACCAGGATTGAGAACCGCTGCCTTATATCACCTATTTAAAATGCAAATCTGTGAATGAATATTCCTAAGTGAAGTAAACTTTAACGAACACTGTGTAGGGACCATGACGATTGGAACACAGCTCATGCACGGAGCTCTCTTTTAACAAGCTGATTATCAGAATCAGGTGCGTTAACAAAGAGAGACATGCAAAATATGCAGAGCTGGGGGGGGGGCTGCTGTAAGAAATGGGGTGATGGCACAATTTTTGTTAATTTACTTCTCTTTTTGGGAAAAAATAAAATAGTTATATACATAGTTTTGTAATATAAAACCTTGCGATTCAGTGTAATATACATCAAAAGTTTAAATATACACCACAAAATTATATTTATTAAAAGTCAGTGTCTAAAATGTCTTTACAAATATTCACAGTCACATTTATTGACATTACCAGTAGAAGTATTCTGATTCTAGATGTGAGAGAATGTCGGTTTGAGGAATGGACGAGCAGCACTTTGTGGGGTGGGCAAAGCCATGAAGCCGGGCCTCTTCACTGCTGGGACTGATGGAGCCGGCCTGGAACCTCTGCCTGCGCTTCGATTACCACCCCTGTATCCTCCTCTTCCTCTTGACGAAGACCAGTTATTGCTGTATCCACTACAGTAAGGGTGAAGAGGGAGAGTTAATTAGGTTTCAAATAGTCTGCACAATCCAACGATGCTTCTGCTGTAACATACTGACCCTTTAGCAGAAGAGTTTTGGCTGCTGGCACCTTTTCTTCTTTTGGGTTTCCTGGAGTAAGACCCTTGCTTTCTCTTTGATCCTCGTCCAGAGGTGCTTCTGAAATAGGCTGATGTGGTATCTCCTTCACCATCATTATAATCATCATCTTCCTCATTTTGATGGCCTCTTGTTGTGTCAATCCATCCTGAACTCTCAGTCTGTGCCTCAGCTGCAAAGGAAGTATGTGAACATTATATCTCTTAAGCTACGTCATTTAAAGATCTTTATATGTTGCCGTTTTGAGCAAGCTGACATATGATCTGGTTTAAAGTTTATAGCCTCAATTTCGATTGCTCATTTTAAAAAACAAGGTTGAAGCTAGAGAGCATTACTGTAATACAAGATAATTTATTGTGTCATGGAAAGCGTTTATCTTCAGAAAATGATCTATATGGTGTGCTGTCAGACCCTCACCAGGCAGCTGCCACTCGGAGTACTTCTGCAGCAGTTCAATAACCTCAGCTCCATACTTCTCCAGCTTGTCTTCGGTCACGCCATCAATCTGCAGCAGAACCTCCGGATCAGACGATAGAGTTTCTGCACACAAATGCATCGCAATACGTTTAAAAGAGAGCACACAGGGCAGTGAAAAAGGGAATTAATTGCTTTAAATTAATGAGTTGTTTCATCCTTATAACACATTATGTAAAACTGCTTAGGGAAGAAAAAAAAAATCTTCTGTGAGTAACTTCTGTTATATCAGCACATTTCAGATACTAAATGACAGCATATTAAACTAGCCTCAACTGAATGATTCATTTACCTTCCCTTTTTTTTTTTTTTATAAATACAAGTACATAAGCTTTCAGAAACATTTACAAGGGATAGAATATACAAATACACACACACATATATATGTATGTGTGTGTGTGTGTGTGTGTGTGTGTGTGTGTGTGTGTGGGGGGATATGTGTGCTTGCACATATGTAATGTGTGTAAATTATATGTAATAAAAAATTTGCTAACCAGCGATCTTTTTAAGTGTGGCTGTGGAGAAAATGTTGTAGTAATGAATGCCGAAGACTTTGCCCAACTTCTTGCACAGATCATTGAGTTCCTGTAAGCATTTCTTAACCATCTCCTCTCTTTTAGAAACGTCCTCAATCACAGAGGCTTTGTGCTTTCTGATGCTGGACGCACTCTCCGTCTCAACAAACTCAACCTGCAATGGGGTATAGTAGTTAATACAGCATACAACATCGATATTGACCATAAAGACCAGCGTCACAGGAGAGAAAAACATATTAAGAGTCTCACCTGCATGCAGCCACTAAGAACACTCATGGCTTTAGGCCCAGCAGAGATATAGGCCACTGCCTGCCCATTATTAGTAATGTAGAGGTCCTCCACCAGAACACTATCCAGCACCAGTTTCTTAAAAAGCCTCTCAGCGTTGTGCTTGGAATATGCTGCTCCCATCCCGAACATTCCGGACTGGATCCGAGCACTTTTGGAGCCTGACGCAGAGAGATATTCTTATTAGGGCCTCGAGCAGCCATCCTGACAAGCATTAAATCTCAAGCACTGGATAAGGCAAAGGATATTCATAGTAATATTCACACTATCATTTATGACAGTCAAATCCCGCTAGGCTTCTTACCCAGAAATATGTCAACCAGCATGTTGAGAGTGAGCCTGTTCTGCTGGGCGGATTTGCCGTATCGGTTTCCAACCTTCTCACAGTTCTCTTGCACAAACCTCGCAATCTTCTTCACATCTTCAGTGACATTTCTTGATTTGTATTTCTGGAGACAAGCATTGAAATGAATGCATTTGTATCTAATTAGTATAAAATTGCACTATATTTCAAAATAATTCAAAACAATTAGTCAAAGCAAGTAACAATGAAATGGTTTGGCTATATCCAATTTTAAGCAATGGCTGTGTACAATTATACATTCTATTATTATGCAAGACATTTGCATGTGTAAAGAATGAAATGATGCAAAGATGGTCTTACATGCGGTTTGGCACAATTGTCACAGATGACCTCAGGATGCTCTTTACAGAAGCTTGTATTGAATGAGTGCTCGCCGAAGTAAGCCAGCAACTGGATTCTCCTGCACTCAGCCACGTTCTCACAGAAATGCACCATGCTGTGCAGGTTGTTGATGTGGGTGGCTTTGGATTGCTGGTTGCCATCTTTATCCACTGCAATTATATTAACCGTTATGTAGGCCACGCTCACACAGACAGGTTAACTATGACTGCATAATAGTGTCTGGATTTTAGATCCCACATGCATGTTTCTGCAGAGCACCTTAAAAAATTTTTTTTTTTAAATAACAAATGCAACATAAAAATGTCTGTATTGCTCAGTTTTAATAAGGGATTGTTTACGGTTAAGACACCAATATATCCCATAAGAATAAACAAAAATCCTGCAGAACATACTGGCAATGAGTCTCTTAATGCGGATAACATCACTGTAGGAATAGAAGAGGACGCAGTGGGAAATCTCTCCATCGCGGCCAGCTCTGCCTGACTCCTGGTAATAACCCTCCATTGACTTGGGCAAACTGGCATGGATCACATAACGCACATCTGGTTTATCGATTCCCATGCCAAATGCAATGGTGGCACACATAACCTAAAAATTTAAGATAAATGGTTTAAAAACAAAACAAAAAAAACATGAGCGGTATTATTAGAAAGCTGGAAAAAATTAAAATGCCCCATTAAAAAGTGCAGGTCCATGTTTTATAGTCATTTTAAAAACTAAATGCCTCACCTGGCAACCATCCTGGTTGATCCATTTATTCTGGACATATTCCCTGTCGCTGTCACTCAGGCCAGCGTGATAAGCCAGCGCTGCGATCCCAGCCCTCTGAAGACTGTCAGCCAGAGTGTCGCAGTCATTACGAGACAAGCAGTACACGATCCCCGAGTCACCTACACACACGGTCAACATGATTTATAGTCTCCATTCTGTGGTGAAAAATTATAATTGCTTAAGACTGACTCAATCTGGACAGCACTCACGTGGGTAATATTTCTTGATCCACTGAATGCATTCCTCATCAACCTTCTTGGGCCTTTTTGGCAAAACTGAATATTTAAGATTGTGCCTGTTGAAGCTCATAGTGAATCTATGAAAACATTATTACCATTTTAATACAACCAACACACATGTGAATGATATCTAAAGATGTCATAGCTAAATTGGTTAGATTTGGATTGGTATGGTTTTTAAAGAGCATTTGCTGTCACTTTTGCTCAATTTAAGCAACAATACAGAACAATCACATCAACATTTAAAATATAAAACTATTACTTTATATTTTGAAGGTGGGTGAGGTTTAAAATAATCCAGCTTCCATATAATAATCAGCGTGAGAGTATTTGTATTTACAAAAACACAAATTAGCAATTGCTTACAGGAAAACTTACACCTGAGGACGGGTCATTGCCAGCTGGTTAAGAATGTCCTTCTGAACTCTAGGAGTGGCTGTGGCCGTCAGTGCCATTATAGGAACATTGGGAAACTTTCGCCTGAGCTCATGCAAGCGCTTGTAGTCTGGCCTAAAGTCATGACCCCACTGAGGAAGAAATGGATCCATTCATCACACAGTATTTTTGTTATGTTGCTTTTACCAGTCCCAATATTTTCTGTTTTTGTAAAATACGGTCTTCTCTTCACTACCTAAATTACATATATTTGACCATTCTTGTACACTACACAATTTTTCATCCAGTGTACCTGACTGACGCAATGGGCCTCATCAATGACAATGCGAGCCAGCAGACCCCTTTCATACAGATTCTGAAGGGCACTGATCATCCGTCCACTCGCACACACCTGGGAACAAAAACAACTAATATTAATACCATTATAGATATGCGTGCAAACTTACAATACACGTGTCTGATTTGAATCCCACCTTCTCAGGAGTGGCATAAAGCAGTTTGACAGGGGGATCCTTTCTAGACAGCTGCATGTAGATCTTTGCAGCCTCACTATCTTTTTTGTCCCCAGATAAACTAGTTGCACAGATCTAAAACAAAGAGTTTCACAGTAAGCAACTGTTTTGATCAGGTGAAGACAATTACTGTGCATAAGGAAATGACGGACTTACATCTAAAGTGGTAAGCTTTTGGACCTGGTCAACTATGAGAGACCGTAACGGAGAAATGACAACTGTCACTCCAGCAAAGACACAAGCAGGAAGCTGATAGCAGAGACTTTTACCACCACCTGTAAGGTCATGTCACATTTTACATATCATTATAAAAGAAGAAAAAAAAATCCTGGTATCTTAACACAAAGAGCACTGAAACAAAACTAAAACGAAAGAACATGGGAAAGTACACAGCTTTTATACTAAAACAAATTAAGGCAAAGACCAAAAGAGTCAAATATCTGCCCTATTTGTTATTTACCCTATAAAGCCCAACATTTCAAATATTGCATAAACAATTTTTAATTATGAAGTACATTTGTGCAAAGCTCCACTGATTTGCACCACTAGCTAAAAACATCTATAAATATAGTAAACCACTGAAATAAAATGACAACGGCTGACCAATACATCTACAATCCCTTGCTAGATGTGCTGAAGGTGAAGACAAGACATGGGGCCTGTACCATGAAGCCGGATTAGCTGGCTAGCCAGGTAAGTTTAGGATTAATTTGCACCAATCCTGGGTTTTAGGTACCACGAAAGAAACTCGGCTTCAATTGATGTTCATTGCCATGGTAACTTGCGCTGCATAGCTAACCTGCTCCGGGGCAGGTTATGTTCTGGGGGTTAGAGATCTCAAAACGAAATATGACCAATCAGCTTCCAGAAAGGTGACACACGTCTGATGCAATAAAGCCACCCCCCCAGCTTCTCGTACTCCAAATTAAAGGACGCTGCATAGTAAAACATTGTTTGAAGATAAAATCATCCGATTTTTTAAAATTATTATTTTCAGAATTACTTTATTATTTATAGAATAATTGTCTCCTTAATCTATAACACAAGCCAGTTTAGTTTAATATTAATAGGCTTGTAAATTAATATAAACAGATAACACAGCTTACTTGCAAGGTTTTTTTTTTTCCTCCTTAAGTTTTCTTCTTTCATTAAAAGATTGTTTCATCTTGCTGTGTAAATGTGATCAAATTCCTCATATTGCTCAACCTTTTAATCTTTGGTAGTGAATCTTAAACTTTCATTCACTTCTTGAGAGAGAGTCAAAGCATGTGATTGACTGCTTATTGCTGATGTCACACTTCCATGTGAACGTGCTTCATTAACTCAGGATCAAGGCTGGGTTAACAAAGAAAGTTGATGAGCTTCATCATGGTACCAATAATGCCTGATTGCATCAGATTGGATTTGTCAACCCAAAACTAATCCTGTAACTCTGAATTTGTTTAGCCATCATCATGGTACATGCCCCTGGCGTGCAGTCCAACATCAAAATAAACAAGAAACATGTCTTCGGTTGATATAACATTTCTAACAAACCTGTAGGCATCAATACAAACGTGTCTTCTCCTAACAGTGTGGCATTAATAGCCTCCAGCTGATTGAATCGGAACTGATGCAGACCAAACTTCTTATGGAAGATCTTCATCATCTCTGGGCTGTGAGGAAAGCTGAAGCCTCTAAAGCGGTCATGAGCTGGGTTTCTGTACACAGGTTCTGCAGATCAAGACATAAACCGTCACCAGATGACTGCTCACTGTGCAATTTCTTGGGTTCTTTAAACTACATAAACTAAATTGTAAGAGACATTCCATTACTTAAACTTACCAGGGTTGGATGTTTTGGTAGGTTTTTGTGCTGGTGGTGTTACTGTCTTTCTCTCCAAAGGTTTCGAAGGCCCTCCCTCCCGCACCGATGCCATTTTTGCACCAAAGCTGTCTTTTGATGCCAAGACACTTGGAGGTTCTTCAAAATAATCTGGAACATCAGCCTCATCAAAATCATCAATATCAAAGTCATCAATTAAGAAGTCATCAAGTGGCTCTGTATCTGCTCGCGAACAGTTGGGTACTTCCATGTTGGTTCCAACACCGCTCTCAGCATTTCTCTTTCCTGAATCAACTCTTTTGGGGGAATAAAACAAGTCAACCTGATCTCCAGCCGTGGTCTGATTGTTTAACTCATTGAAGGACAACCTTGAGTAGCACTTATCCGACTCAGATTTGCTAAAAGGGGGACTTGACCTGTTTGAGATGTCCCAACTGGATGCTGTTTTTGTGGCGCTGTTAGGATTCCAGGTACCACCAGGGGTCTCAACCCCATTGATGATGCAGTCAGAATCCTCAAACACACTGTCATTTTCCAAAGACATGACTGAGGCAATGGACTTGCGAAACGGAAAGCATGTTTTGGCAGCCTCTTTCATTTCTGATGTCACTGGGGTCATAGATGATGTTAGACTAGAGGGTGTGACTCCAAACCCTCGTCTGTTTAGCAGAGTAGAATATGGAGTGGCTACTAGGTCTAAGTGAGATATTCTAGATGATGGACCTTTAGCAAGAATCCTTTTCCTGTTGTAAAAAGTGACAAAATAGAATGCAAAATTAGCCCACATAAAACCCTTAATGTCACAACGGCAATTTTTTTCCCCAAGGTCTAGTATAGCCTTTATTTTTTTAAAGCTTTAAACAGAATGTGCAATATTTAAAAGCACATTTCAAGCAAAAAGTATTGTTATTTGTTTTCTAATTTGCTTATTTTTGCTTTACCTGTGAGCTCTCTGCAGTAACAGCTCTGTGCCGCAGGTCAGTGCTATGAGCTCATGCTCTGGAATAGTGTCCACTAGACGACAAATAGACTCCATAACAGTAAAGAGAGCATCATCAGGTCCTAAAACAAATACATGAACATTAGACACATTAAATTTAATGCAAATGATTGCATCCCAAAAAGTTAAATCCTGCATCCATGATACCTTTTAATTCTTTAGCAGGGTTATCAAAGGGGGCTGACAGGTTCCAGGCAGACTCGTGAGGTGAAATATGTTTAGCAGGGTCAGATGAACTATAAAACACAATAACAGAAAAGAAACTTAGAACAAAAAGAAACTGTACTTTCTGCCATATTACATTTTTTTTCCAGGTTACCTTTTCTCCGTTTCTGAGTCAATGGGACACGTCTCCTCAGGAACCGGGGATGGGGGGATGAAATCCTCATAAAAGTTGTCTGCCTCAGCCTCGTCAATGTCTATGATGTTTGTCTCCTCCCACTGCTTTTCTTCAGGAACTGCAATTCAAATACTATGTATTAATATCTAAACACCACTCTCTCTTTAGCAGGTAAAACGTTGACAAATTAGGGGTAAACCCACTGAAGAAATTGAGGTGTACTAACTTGTCACACACTTGATGTCCTTTTCATTTTTTTCTGGTGTAATACAGTCAATGATCTCATCTTCATCGTCACTCAGTAATGCCTTTTGCTGGGCTGATTTCTTATGCCTTTTGGATATTTTGATAGGTGAGTCCTCTGGCTCCCTTTCAACAGGCTCTTTGCTGACACTATTAGCTGCTGACAGGACATCCTTTTGGGCAGTTATGGTTCCTGTAACCTGTGGACCTTCATTTAATGTAGTCTCATCACTCTTAGCACAAGAGGAATTAGGGGAGGCGTTTTGGTCCGATACACATAGCTTTTTTGTAGAGGTCTCTGTAACTGGGGACGCTACTCTTGTCTTTACTGGGGTTTCGAAATCATCCAAATCATCCCATTCACTGAAGGAGACTTGGGAGATGTCACGCTTAGGTTCATCTACAGTTTGATTCTTAGGTAAGGCAGTAGATTTTGGCAAATCCTGAATGGTAGATTGGACAGGTGGGGTTTTGTTCACAGCAAACGGGTTGGCTAAAGGATTAACAGTATTTGTCTTCGGTCTGATGGGTGCAGTGAAGAAGTTGACTTTCGCAGCTGCTTTCCCAGGCTTTTGCGAAAACGTCACAGGAGTTTTGGTTACTTCACAGCTGCCGGGAATATTGACACTCCTGTTTGCTAAGACATTTGCACCTGTTACCTTTTGAGGAACTTCCACTTTGGAGGTACCGGAGGAAGACTTCTTTTTGAAACAAAACCCCCTGAACAGAGACATTTAGGTTAGGCTACAGATTTAAAACGTCAACATAGACCAATTAAAGGGATTAAACTGAATTGACCATGTATCTAGCTATCAGTTTTGCATCCGTTTTCACCCTTGTACTTTATCTATAAATTCCGCATTTGACTTTTTTTTCACTCTATCGCAGAATATATAATTATGTTCTTACCCAGGCTTTAGTTTCAGCAGTGACAACTTGTTCTGTGCCGTATTATTGTGTCGTTCCAGTTGCTCCTTTAGGTTGTTTTGAGGAAGACTCGGCATTGTGCGTGAAGTTATAGTAAATATGAATCCTCAACATACATGTATATGTCGTTTAACCAACCCCACAAACAAATGCACACCCTCAAAAAAAAAGTCATGCTATGCTAAAATGAATGCGACATGACAACACTTGCTTTAGCACAAACACACCCACAACGAAAGGCTTTCCTCTCTTTCTGACATCGTGCGAACATCAAAAACAAATGCTTTTACAATAACCACCACCGAAAATTGATATCCAAAAAAATGATACTCAGATATAACACACGAGCGCCATACAGCATCACCACAACACCGACGAAAGCTCGCGCTAACCGCCTATTCGTAGCTCGCGCTTGGATTGGACAGCTGTCAGGAACGTCACTTCCGATAAGCGCCTGTTGGTTTGCAACATACATTTTGTTGCGTTTTCAGTTGTTCATCTGTAGCATTTTTATTTTTTTTCCGTTTCTTCATCCTCTTTTTGTTGAGTGGATTTTTAATCGTGTCTTAACGTAGTCTAATAAGTACCCAAATCACTGTTTTCTCTCTGGCGCACACTGTCATCATAAAAACACTATATGTGGGATTAGGTTGCCACCTACTGGTTTGCTGTGGAAGTGCACGTTCTGTTTTAGCGAGGAAGCACACGAACAGCAAAACAAATTAACTTAAAAACTAATTCTAAGTACATTTTAATGAAGTAAATTTTAAACGTACGTTCTCCCGCGAACTCTTTCACAGTTTGAACTGAGCACGTGGACTGAACGCACACAAACAAACCACTGAGAATATATTTTATTTCAGTACAATTTTGAATGCAAACATAAATATTACAATTTCTAAATTTTAACAAAGTAGACGACTTCAAAAGCAAGCACAATAACAGCAACTCAGTGTCACAGAATGTTTTAAATCATTGTAATTCATTATTTTACAGTAAAGTTAAATACGTATTTAACTTATTCACTGACAGCTAGTATAGACTACGACTCATTGTGCATAAAATGATTTCATGTGAGAGTAAATGTAATATATTGTCTCCCTTTTCATAGTATACTTTTCAGTTATTTAGACCAAATGTAAAGGGTAGGATGAACATGCAGCAAGTCCACACATGTTCCTTCCCCTCTCAATGTAGAAATATCTGAATGGGGAATAACACAACACATTTATTGTTATTAACTAGGTCAAATTTCATGTAATTACAACTATATTTTTAAACCTTACAGCAGCACAACATTTGAGTAAATCATGCAAACATACCCATTAATTCCCCAGTAGGGTCCCCAGGAGTTCTTCACTATCCAGTATGGACTTCCATTCTGCTCAGCGTAGCCCACAGCAAGCACCGCATGGTTGACCATGTCAGTAGTGTTGTGACACTTAGTGCTATGAAATACAGTCATGACATTACGGAAATTCTCGTAAACTGTCAGAAATATATCCAGTATAACGGCAAATGTACTTTTTCCTAACCTGGTGTATATTCCATCTTTGTAGTGCATGAAATCAGAAGTCACCTCATAAGCAAAGCTGACAGGGTTCAACCTGGCCACAGCATCCACCATGCCCATTTCATCATACTAATATAACAGGAATTTACAGTTAGAGTGAAGACATGAAGTGTTATACATACATGTACATAGAACATCACTTACCTTTGTAATGTTGACAACATCCTTCACAAAGGCAGCAGCCAACTCTGCTTTGAATCTACATTCACCTTGCTACAGGCAAGTAGAGTATGAACAAATGTCAGCGCTTTATCAACGAACTCTTAAAAACAATAGTTAAACTTGGAAAATACTTACTACAGCTTTATAGGGGTAATCTTGTTCTGTCATAAGACCTTTGTTGTACATGATGTATTCAAAGGCATGACTTGGGAGGCCACTAAAAAGCATGTGTTGGGAGTAAAATATTGTTTAGACCATTTTAAAGTTTGAACTTTAATCCCAAAGCTACAAAATAAGGCAAAATGAATTCATTCATCATTTTGTCTAACTCACCCATTGCAGCCATGATTGTCAAAAGCCCCAGCACAATCAACAAGCTGCTGCTCTGCCTGTAAAACAATGCACGATAGGAAGAGGAAGATGTTAGACAAAACTTGATGTTTCATAAATTAGTTATATTTTAATTAGTGCTGTCATCGCGATTAATCGCATCCAAAATAAAGGTTTTTCTTTACATAATATATTTGTATGTACTGTGTATATTTATTAAGTATATATACTGTAAATACAATCACATGCATGTATATAAGAAAATAAATATATAAATGCATTTACATGTAAATACTTTTATATACTGTATGTGTGTGTTTTAATATAAACATAATAAATAGACACAGCAAAAACACATATATTATGTAAATCATTTTAAATATATATGTGCGGATGCGATAAATCGTGATTAATCGTTTGACAGCACTAATTGTAATACTAATGTGCTGTTTTGGGGTTTGTATGAACTTGCTAAAGGGCAAAGAAAATGAATAAGATGTATATGTATATATATATAACAATGTTGCTACTAAATTTAATAACAATAATAATACATTATTGATAAATAATGATTAATGTTCATTGTGGTGTCATTGTTCAACTAAAAGCAACATGTACATACTAGTTGAAGGAGTTTCCCTGTGGCAATAGCAGTGACAGACTCCAGACAGCCTGTGGTGGAAAAAGTCCAGCAGCTACCACAAGCTCCCTGAAATAGTGTCAACGATTAAGCATCAGCGCGATTTACTATAAAAATCAAGCGCAATAGAGGATTATTTAGAGCAAGATAAACAAGCTACCTGGTTCTTCACGTCAGTTATGTAGTGTCCTTTAGTTCTCCAGTCAATGGTATCAGGATAAGGCCCATTACTGCTCACATGGTTCCCTCTAGTGGCGGAGCAGTTCTAAGTTGTAAAATATCATGAATTGTGGTACTTTCCTACTTCCTCATCGATCACGAGGCAGTTAAAAATAATACCTGAGGTTCTGTCAGGAGGTAGAACTTTTTAAATTCAGCAAAGGTCATGTCTGAAAACTGATTCAGCCCCACTGTAAAGTGTAGAGAAATGTTGTTGTTGTTGTCGTTTACATAATTTTCATAACTCTGCTTTAAGTCCAAGACTTCAGTAAGTTAGATAATATCAGTCATACTTGAAAACTTGTGGTTTCCTGCATTATGGCTCTCGATCTTCTTCTTGTTCTCTAGGAATGTCTGTAGCCGCTGGTAATATTCATTTGGCTCATATTTTTTGTTATACTGCAAATTCAAAAAATAACAAATAAAGTTACTTTCCTTCCTCTTTCTATTTTCACTTCCCTCCTTTATTGTGGCCATACATTTCCTTGTGTTGCGACATGAGCTTACAATGAATTATTCTTACCTGAGACATCCATGATTTGAAAAGATACTCCTCTGTAACAAATACATATTTATTATCAGTTTAATGCACACAACACTTCTCCAGTAACGTTTCAATTAATGAATCATTTAAGTTGTAGTCTATAAAACCTATTTTAAATGCTGTATTATATATAACTATAGCCTTTACTATAAGCGTAAGTGGTCATAAACTTGTTATGCATTTTGTATTTAAGACTAAGCGCCAAATAACGTTAGTCAAAAGCGAAAGTACGACGCAACGCAGCAAGTAACGTTACGTGGAAGAAAGAAAGAAAGAAAGAAAGAAAGAAAGAAAGAAAACACGCTCAAAGTCAAATGCTGGTTTAAAACTGTTAAGTTACCTTCCTGAGTGTGCAGTGGCAATGATTGCACCTGATAGAGAAGGGCCAACAGAACCGGTAAAATCAGTCTGTTCATCTTGAACCCTGCGAGCAGCTCATAACAGCAGGAGAGTAAGATCTCATCACATGAGCGCTAGACACTCCTCCTACACGAGGGAGGGCTTTCACTGTCCTCTGCTGCTCTTCGGGTTAAAGGTGCACTCAGTACTCTTTTGATAAACAAAACGCTATACACAAAGAAATGAGCAGCAGTTTCGAGATACATCAGTAAAAACGTGCACTCGGATAAAGCAGTTTTATTTTATATGGAGCGGGTCGCCTCCTTAGGAAGGGCAATGTTTATATCACGTGACCAGATGTGACACGCCAGTTCCTTCGAAGCTTAGTTTACATTAGCACATGCTTTTAGCCTGTCTTAAATTACGTTTTTTTTAGTTTGCAATATTTTTCTTATAAACAACCCTATACCATGGACATGATAAATGTAAATGTCTGTCTTTATATATATATATATATATATATATATATACACACACACACACACAACAAAATGATTACAGGTCTAAACATAAACAACGTGCAAGCTATTTAATGGGTCTTACAATTGTGCAATGGATTATATTGTAGGCCTATACAAGGCCGCATTATATCAGAACAAATAAACACTTAGTTGCATTCATTTAAAAAAAAATAAATAAGTCCCTATAAAATAGAAATATTAGACTTACGACCCGATTTTTAAGAAAGCCAAAATGAAGTGAGCATGACAAAAACCACGTACAAGGAAGCAATATCCCCCTGAGATAGAATAGATTTATTAGCAAGAGGTAATCAGGAAACATACAGTTTATTTAATTTTCTTTCTTTTTCTTGTCTGTTCATTTCTTTTTTCTTTTTTGTACAAAAACTGGAAATATTTCCCGAGCCGTGGAAATAAACTTAAGGGTTGAAAGATAATTCTCATACCACTGGGTATTGCTAACAGCAAAATGTTTGTTTGTATGTTTATATATCATTTATAAGAGTATGTGCACATAGATGTGTATACAGTATGTATATAGATCTATATATATATATATATATATATATATATATATATATATGTATAT